>APFE030374962.1:118856-201547 GCA_000404065.3 Pinus taeda
GGAGTCTAAGACTCTCTAGTGACAAACAAACCAAACAAGAGCAATCCTTCTCTAAACACACGTTATTCTATGAGAGACCAAGTGTTTCCCGATCTTACCTTAGGTCCAACGCTTGTTGTAGCAGTCCAGCCTTGCTGATCCAGATGAGCTCCTCCTTCACTTTAAGACCTGCATACACTAACAAAGCAAACGATTACATAAAACCTGAATATTCATCATAAAACAAAGCATATTCATCACATAGACCAAGGAGTACATGAAATAATTCATTAACAACAAATCATTGAGAAGAATGGACTTATTTGTATTAAAGAAACAAAAAAAGAACCATTACAACCTGAGCCTTGGTGTTGTGCAAGCTCCTCCCAGGGTCCAACAAGAGATTTCCTCTACTTTGACAAGCTCACCCACTTCCAATATGGCAACAAGAAAGGATGGTAATCTCTCCTCACAAGTTTACAATGGAAGTCCTAATTCCAACAGCATCTACCCTTTGGAATGTTCAGCTTTCAACCTCCCCTCCTCTTGCCCAATGCCTGTATTTATAGTGTTCTAGAGGAAGTTATTCAGTTCCAACATCAATGGGATACTCCCTCTTTTGGATGGGGTAGCTCCTCTCTTGATGGGATAAGTTCCTCTATCATAGGGATGCATGAACCATCTGGAGTCGCTCAATACACGTCAAACACTCTTCTAGAAGGCTCTAGAAGTGACCACAAGTAACTTTTTAAAGATGAAACTCGCGCCTTTTGACCTTTACAGGGGTACGCACCCATCCTTTGGCTTACAGATCTTACAAGTACGCAGGTACAGTGTGTTTGGAGTGCGTACACGTAGGCAAGGTAGAGAGAAACTACGTACCCAGAGATAAACATGTTTTTAACTGAATTTCTCTCTTTTTGAAGTTTGACATGAAGAGTAGAGGTATGAGGCTTGACAAGGAGGATAATATGACTATTGATGGAGCCATATTAACTGCAGATAGTCATGGTGACAAATTTCAGTGTAACACTATGATAACCATAGTTGCATTAAACTCTCAGCTAATCCAATATTTCATGATAGATCCAAGCACATCGACATCATGTACCATCATATCAAAGATTGCATGCAGTGAAGAATCATGTTACTTTCATATATTCCCACGGAGGATCAGGATGCTGATATCTTGACGAAGGCGCTCACCAGGATTAAATTCAAATACCATAGAGGCAAGATAGGGGCTGTAGATAATCCATATCTTGTTGAGAGGGAGTGTTGAAAATGCAACAAGATGATGGAGCTTAGTGAAAAGAAGTTGCCTTCATTAAGTGGTCCCGGAGGCTATTTTTGGCGCAAAGTCTATTTTTAGACTATGTCTATTTTTATACAT
Organism: Pinus taeda; assembly: GCA_000404065.3. Classification (NCBI taxonomy): domain Eukaryota; kingdom Viridiplantae; phylum Streptophyta; class Pinopsida; order Pinales; family Pinaceae; genus Pinus; species Pinus taeda. The sequence continues at coordinate 120,229 of APFE030374962.1, forward strand.
ATGGATCATGGTCTATGAGTTGTAGGATGCTATTTGTGGATGATTTTTCATGTTGGTAAAAATAGATGGACCTCTATTTTTAGACATATGGGTGGAGTCTATTTTTAGACTGCGAGGCTAAAAATAGTACGGTTGAATATTATTAGCTCTTAATAATATTTGGACTATAAACATTATCTTATTCTCTTGGAGCAATTCAGTTCGAGCTACAGATGTGGCACATGCAACTTCCAAAAGGAAATACGCTTTTATTATGGGTTACTTGAGCTATTGCATGAAGGACTTCAATTAGAACTCAAGTGATTGAGTTTGGTGGAGTTGATTGAGAAGTTGATGGAGTTGTGTTCTGTTTGACTTAGTTGAACTAGTTGTATTTAGTCTAACTAACAAATACACTAGTGATGAGTGATGTGAATTAGTTATTAATTAATTCACTAATTATTAACTCATAAATCAACTAAAGAATACATGAGTTAACTCAGTGCATGGACAGTTCAGTGGAGACAAGTGTTAGAGATGAGTGAAAGGGAAAGACAGTTGTCAGTTGTGACTATAGTTGTGCATGTGATTTGCACAATCAATGGATTGAGTATTGCCAATGAGGATTGCATGGTATAGGTAAAGGGAATACGAATTTGGAGATGTTTCTTATTCTATTCTCATGTAGGATTGTGCAGTGGAGGCAGGCAAGCAGCGGAGGAGATTTGAGTCAGTGATTGATTCAGATCTGAGCTAGTTTGTGTATAACAGGTGGAGATAGTACTGAGTACTTGCAAGGAGTATTGTACTATGTATTGTTACATGTTCTCAATCAATATAATATATAGATAGTTGGGGTTTTTCAGCTGTATGATTTCCCTGTGATATATTGTGTTGATATGTGTGATTGATGTTTCAATTTGCACATGCGATTGCTTCTGATTCCGCAAAATTGATGATCAATGGTAGAGGAGGTTACGTATTATGCATATATTCTGCAAGTATAATCAGGATAATCTCTGTGAATAAGTGTCATATTATTCAAAATTTCTACAAGCTGTAGAATGACGAGTTGTGAGTCTAACCTGACAACAAGTCGGCATATGCCATGTGCGATGGCATCAGAGAGGAGCTCTATCAACACGCTATATTCAATGATGTTGTTCATTGACCGACCAATACACACCCCTCTGAAACTCACTAACTCACCGCTTGGATCAAAAATGGCCTAGGCAATAGAAGATAAGTTTCGTGTACTACGACTAGCTCCATCGGCGTATCCAACAAATGATTCCAATAGGTTCGACATCTGCAACAAATACACAAGTGGATTACCTAACAAAAATTATCACTCTTGACGAAAACAAAAATGTAACAAAAGCATATGAAGAGATTACTACGCTTAGTCAAGAATAGTAATGCTTAAGGTACAACCGTTTCGGGGTTTCAACAGTGGAATCCCATCATAATGTACTAGCTCATAGGCTCCTTTTGCTAATACATGCTTAACAATGTAGGGACCCATCCACAAAGACTGGAACTTACCTGCTCCCAATTTATCGGATTCTTGATTGTAAAGTAAGACCAGGTCACCTTCTGAGAAGACACGAGGTTTGACATTCTTGTAAAATTGTGCCTTGACTCGTTTCTTATGTGCTTCATTAGCTAAGGCGGCATCACGACGGGTTTCATCCAATTGGATTAATTCCAAGGAACGAGCCTCTTCCTCTGAAGTTCTGGGGAGAAGGTCGACTGTGAGCTTGAGAGATGAAATCTCACACTGAATCGGTAGGACTACTTCTAGGCCATACACCAGCTGAAAGGGTGTAAATCTGGTTGCATTTCTTACCAATGTCCGGTATTCCCACAAGGCTGAGTACAAGACTAGGTGCCAACTCCGTTTATGGACTCCAATCATCCTTTGCAGCATGCGCTTCAAGACTTTGTTAATCGCCTCAACTTGTCTATTAGCTTGTGGATAATACAGAGTGGAACTGTCATGGGACAGTCCTAATTTGGCAGCCAATTCAACCATCATGTGATTGAGGAAGTGCGATCCATGATCTGCGACTATAGTTTATGGAACACTGAATCTGGAGACTACATGATTAAAAAAGAAAAGAGTAGTTATTTCACTGCTGTTGTTTAATGTAGGCATCGCCTCGAACCATTTCGTAAAATAGTCAACTGCAACTATGATATACCCATGCCCCCCGGCCGAGGTGGGGTCACATGTCATGAAATCTATGCCCCATTTGGCGAATGGCCCAATAGCAACTACTGGATGCAGAGGTGTGGGTGGTATTTTGGTTTTGCGGTCAAAGGTTTGACAAGAATGGCAAATTCTGACTATGATTATGCAATCTTTGAACATTGTTGGCCAGAAGTAACCTGCCCGTAAAATATTTTGTGTTGTAGGATAACTAGATTGATGCCCCCCACACGCGCTTGAATGACAATCATTCAGGACTTTTTCGGCCTCCTCATGGGTGAGGCACCTTCATAGAACTGTATCAATACCACGATGGTAAAGTGTATCACCGACGATCATGTAGTCTTTTGCTTGGTATCGAGTACGTTATTGTTATGAGCGAGTGGTATTAGGCCTATATGCTTGGGTTCAGAGATAGATGATTATTTCTCCATACCACGGATCACTCGACGATATCAGAAACAAAGATTCATCCACAATTGATGCTATGGATGTTGAATCATTGGACAATAATGGGAAGTCGCATAGTGACTCTACGAAAACTAGAGATTTCTTTGATTTGGATTTTACGAATTCCAGATCAAACTCTTGCAAAATAGCTATCCATTTTGAATATTTTCCCCCAAGTAACTGACACGACAAGATGTAAGTCATAGGGTTGCAATCTGACAAAATGGTAGTTTCGCGAAAGAGGATATAGTGTTGAAATCTTTGTACTGTTTGAACAGCTACAAGAGCCAGCTTTTCAACATAGGATTACTTGCTTTCTATATCATTTAAGTTTCAACTTAAATAATAGACAGGATGTTCGATTCCATTGCCTTGTTGAACTAAAACCCTTGTGATGGTCATATCTACCGTAGCTAGATACAAGTTAAAGTCCTTTCGATAGTCAGGAGCGTACGTTAATGATGCTTTTATTAGGGATTCCTTTAGAGCATCAAAGGAAGCTTGCGCAACCTGATCCTAGTTGAAGGGCACTTCTTTTTGCAAAAGACACATATAACCTTTAGCAAGTTCAGCGTAATTTGGAATGAACATTCTTAGAAAGTTTGCTTTCCCTTGGAGTTTTTGAATCTGAAGCAAATTTGAAGATGGAGGCATATCGATGATTGCCTGAACCTTCTATGGGTCGAGATGAATCCCGTCCTTTGAAACCACAAAGCCAAGTAAACGACCAGAACCGACACAAAACACACACTTGTGCGAATTGAGTCGTATCTTGTAGTATCGACAACATAGAAATATAGCTCTCAAATGTTGCAGATGATCAGTCTGATTTCGCGAATGAGCTGGAAGATTGTCGAGATATGGTTGAACAATGTTCTTGATGTCATGGAAGGCATAATTCATAGCCCTCTAAAAAGTTTCCCCTACATTCTTTAAACCGAAAGGTAACTTGCAGTACGCGAATGTGCCAAACGGACAAATAAATGCAGTCTTTGACTGGTCCTGTGGGCGGATATTTATTTGATTATAGTCAGAAAATCCATCCATAAACAAAAATATTTCACATCCGGCGCATTCATCAATTATCTAGTCGATGAAGGGTGTAGGATAGTTGTCCTTTGGACAAGCTTGGTTTACATCCCTATAATCGACACACACTCTAATCGTTCCCTACTTTTTCATCATAGGAACAATATTCGATACCGAGTTAGTTAGAGGAACCAGGTAAATGAAACTAGCATGTAAAAGTTTTTCAACTTTTGCCTTGATGGCAGTGGCTTTCTTCTGGTGCACCTACCGAACCCGCTGTCGTACCGGTTTGACATCTGGATACATCTTAATTTCATGTTCAACTATGGTCGAGTCAATGCCTGGCATTTCTTCATATGATCATGCAAATACATCTCTGAACTCGTGAAAGAGAGTGCAATATATTTCCAGTTCTAAAGAAGAACAAGATTTGCCGACATGAATATTCTCTACGACATCTGGTTTGGTCGAGATATTTGTGGCGATAGTTTCTTCAATATTGGACATATTTCACTCGAAATCCACCGTATGTACAGTATTTGATAGAAAATAAAAAACTAAAGGATGATTAAGGTCTTTGGAACAATCTTCGTGGTAATTCGGAAGATGGGAACAATGGTGGTAATCTTCCCATGGTGCCTCTCCTATCATCATTGACTGAACAATTCCTTCATCTATAGAATGTACATGCGACCAAGGATTTGAAGAGGTACCATATTCTTTAGACCTATCTATCCAAACACTCGATGAGCGCTGATTTGGGTTTGCCGCCCAGGCCAAGAAAATTGATTGCTACAATATTTCTATTGGGGTTGGAGGCAATACCTGGTGATGATCCATGCTAACATCATGTTCGGAAATCTTCTGAATATTTGTGGATACAAAAGATACCATATTGTAGGTCTCCACCGTGGCTACTTCTGCCAAATTACTCGGAGGCGGTAGAGAAAAAGTACCCATCAATGTAGGGTCTTTTAGGAGGCCTACTCCGATATTTTGAAGCGATTGAGAGCTCCCATGGATCATCGAGATGCTTCCCGTAACTTGTGAACTATTAGGGAGGAAGGTTTTTTGGTCAAGATTGTAATTCATCCTTCAAAAGGAAATGCAATCTTTCTAAAGTATGTTGACACAACAGCAACCATAGCATAAATCTAGGGCCTTCCCAGTAGGATGTTGTAATCAAGGTTTCCATCGATAACTTCAACATCAATTTCTACTATTTTACCCCCCAGTTTGACTTGGAAATCACTTAAATGCTTTTAACCTCGTTGACAATCATGACAAGGGTGGTGAGCCTAATGTTTTCCAGCAACTCATTAACATAATGCATGTTGATGCCCCCTCATCAATAATTGTTCGATGAACAGTTTTGTTGAGGACTTTCACTTGGATGAGGAAAGCAAGTTGAGCTAGTAACTGGGGTTCATATCCTTTATGATTGAAGGCCACAAGATTGGAATCCGTTGGGTCAATCCCACCTATTGCTGATAATAGAGCCTACTTTTGGGAGGGGCAATTTTGCAGTACTTCAAGTGTCAACATAGCGGATGATGATTGGGCTAGATCTTCCACTATATTATAATTTTGTGATGCTTTGGCATGAGCATTAAATGTCGATTTGTGTACTACTTCCTTAGGAAACTTTATTTTTAGCTCAGGAATGATGGGTGGCACAACTTCGATCGAAGTTGTTGTCGAACTACTAGGTTGATCTGTAGCCTTGTTGTTCGACAACTGTGGATTCCCATAATCTTTATCCCTTGTCGATATCAAAGCATCATTTTGTTTCGAAATGGAAAACATAATCACTTGAGACAGGGAAGCATTGTCACTAGCAACCAGATTAGTTTCTGGGTTTGGAAACGGATCAGTCAATACCGCTGAGCTTTCTGAGTTCTTGAAGAATTTCTTAATCTCAGCTTTATGTGGACAATCTTTCTTCCAATGATCCCCATCGCATATAAAGCAGGGATGACTAGGTTTCCTTTGTCCAGAAGGGTTTGCAGAAGATTTTTCAGGAAATGAATCATCATGTTTCTTCTTTTTGCTTTTCCCTTTCTTCCTACCCCCTGGTTGCTTCGGTTCTTTGCCTTTGTCGATCGACATAGCATTAACCTCCAAGGTAAGGAGTTCTTCATTTTCATTTTGACCAAAAACCGTACGGGATTTCTTAGATATAGCCTTTGTGGTTTTCATGCTGGTTGTACCTATCATGCCATCACCAGCATGAGAGCCTTTATTTGATTTAGGAGGAGGAGGAACGGAAAACTCTGGCCTAGGAGCATCAAGAATTTTGTCATAGAGCGTGCCAGTGTGAGTATAGATCAAGTCTAGATATTGTGCATTAGCAATGACTTGCTCTTCAGTGACAACTCCTCCCTTAGCCACATCTTCTGTAATAGAGGGTAATAGTGACTTAATAAACCATTCAGCTAACAGCTGATCGGGAACATATGTCTTTACCATTCGACGATGATGCCGCCACTCATGAATATGATCAGATATGTGAGTGGCTGTCATCTGCTTAAAATTGGTAAGAAGCTCCATTCCTATTTCGTACCTTATAGGTAATTAAAAATGGGTTAAAAAGGTGGTGGCGAGGGCGCTGAAGTTATCGAATGAAGCTCTAGGCAATTTGATGTACCATTTTGTTTCTAGACCAGTTAACATTTGCTAACAAAGGTGAAGTCTAATCAAATCATCATTGAGAGTGTTAGAAGAACACCATAGATGAAAGGTCATCACATGATTTGATGGATCTTCACTCAGATTTCCATTGAATTTAGGGATATCTGATGGAAGTTTATGAGGAATCACTCGCCACCAAGGGGCATAAGCAATTGGATCATTTGTTAACCAATTTAGATCTCGTAATTCTAAAGTTGTTACGAAAGTCAACTATTGATTTAGGTTTGGTGAAGCATACCTAGGATAAGATGGGATCGCCTAAGCTGTGGGTCTTTGCATACCAGCATAATGTATTTGATGCTGATAACTTTGATAAGGTTGATGGGCGTAACCATTATGATATTATTGTTGGTAATCGTTTTGAATATATGGTTGCCCATTACCTGCAAAGCTTTGTTGCTCAGGCCTTCGGTAAGTTTTTTGGAATTGCGGTTGTTAATATTGCACTAGTCATGGCTGTGAGATCATTTGTTGTTGCCCAATACTGGATATTTGACCAAGATGAGGGGTTATAGTACCCATTTGAGCCTGAGTCGCTTCAATTAAGGAACCACTAATCGACGACTGTGATTGAGTCATGGAGACAAGAGGCTATTGTATTACGACCTGAGAGACTGGAGGTTGACATACAATGGGCAACGCTTGTACTTGCAACACCGTCACAATAGCCGATGTAGTGGGAATATTCGACACAGGTTGATTTGGTTGTATAGAATATACAACTCTTGGTTGTTGAGGTAGTATTTGTACCCAACCACTAGATGTGATTCCAGCCTGACCCGAATTCTGTTATGAACTCTCATATGGTTGTTCTCCCAAAGGGAATAACGAAAAGGCATACTACCCCCCATATGGAAGCAATGCAGTGTTTAAAGGGAAAATTGGCCTTTGGAGACTGGACTGCCCAAATTGACACTGTTACGAAAGATCAATTTGTTGAGACTCAACATAAGAAATTCCAGATAAGGCTTCAGATGAACAAATAGGAACAGACCATAATGTCGAGACAGTCCTTGGGTGGACTCCATCTAGCTATTGAGAGCTAGTTGGGATAGATGGTACACCAGCGAACATTGTTGGAGTAGCAGCAGGAGATTCTGTTGTCACTGTGTTAGATGACACAGTCCTAGATGTCGATGGTTGTTTAGACATATCAAGTATATCCAAAATATTTCCTAGCAATTCTAGAGGAACTTGCGACGAAGGGTGACCAACTTCTGTAGTGGAAGGATAGAGGTGGATCCCAGTTCCAAAATGCACTGGAGTACTAGATGGAAGATCCTCCACAATCTCTTCTATAGCAATCAACCCAGGTGGAAGAGGTAGACCATTAGGTTCGTAAAATATTTCTGGTGCCAAAGAAGGTATAGACTCTACAACGACAGATGTTGGAGGGGTAACACCTTCTGAATCAGCCCTAGATGGAGTTGGTTTAGAAATAGAAGTGTTTGGCGCTACACTAGGATCAGTTCTAGTGTCCTCTTGTAGCTGTGGAACTTCTTCTGTAGAGGCAGGGATACCAGAAATAGTTGGAGTAACTGGAGTCTCTAAGGCTGTTGAAACACAAGTTTCAAATAAACCAGGAGACTTCAACCAATTTAAACGAGATCGCTTGGCCTGGAATGGTTTCGCTTCTGGAGTCAAAGATGGTTGACTCATTAGTCTCTGTGAATGACGGGGTTTTGATTGAATTTCTTCCACGATTGCAGATTACTTGATCAACTCAAAATAAAAAGGGGAAAATGTGATTCCAAATTAAATGAATTTTATTATGCTTTGACACAAATTGCTTTTTCAATTTTTAAGAGTCGAGAAAAAGCTAAAGATGACTCTAGTCGCCTTCGATTTTTAATGAGCTTGAAGTGACAAGTGCTCAGATGGACCTTTTATTTTAAGGAGTCTGAAAAGATACGAAAATGACTACTCAGGAAATCTAGACAAAGGGATTACCAAACCAATCGCAAAACTACAGAATACTTTTTAAGGTACGGCAGTTAATCTTCCTGAATGCTTTGTTCAGTGCATTGCGATCGATAGGGTGGCAGACACAGCTTCCTAAGGATAAAGGATATAGCCTATTGTGGTCTCCCAATATATACTCGACAGTACGTGGAAGCACAAGTCCATATTGGCATTTGTCGTATCAAAGAGGAGGAATCACCCAACCTACGATGAAAACGATAGTTACCAGGCTTTACGACGTCGGAATACATCTCTATTCTAGACTTCTAGATGTTGTGCGTTAGGTTCCAAAGCGTTTTTATGTTCATTGAAATTTATTTTACAATTGATATTTCTTAAGAAGTTTGCCTTTAATGTTCACCACGTGATGTAGATATACAATTCCTAAATATGAAATCTAAGATGATAAGCAGTCGTTTACTTTCTTTTTGCAATGAAAATCCTAGCTACTAAGGAAAGAGAAGTGAAATTCTTTCATCATAGAGTAGAGAGCACACACTAAGATGCACTGTCCTAAATCATTTTTCGCACGCAGTCTAAATGCAAATGCACATGCATGTATTTGTTTTCAACTTTCTTAATGTGTGAATGACAAAAAGAATGCTAAGTACAGATCTGAACTATTTTCTTTCAAAGCAACAGTACTAACAATTTTCTTTTCAAAAAACGAAAGGAAGACTGAGACGACACTTTGCAATTTTGAATTGAAAACTCATTTCGACACTTGAAATACTATTAATTCAAATAAAATACAATGGAAAAAGTGTAATCAACTATCAAAAAGAGGAACACTCTTTTCTTTGACTGAAAACGACATTTGCGACACTTTTAAATCAAAAGATGACAGTTTGATTAAGCTACTGTTTGCAAAGGGAACTGTAAATGACGAAAAATACATAAAAACGTTCACAATTCTTTGAACAATGGGGGTTGAATAATGCAAAAGAAGGGAGTTTCAACAATGATATACTAATCATAGACATCAAAACTACTAAATAAAGCTGAAGACAATGAAGAGAAATCCAAAATCTGTAGGCAGAAACAGTTTCACCTAATCATCGCACCTATAACACAAGGAAACAGGGATGCATCTCACCTGCACCACACGGGAGGTGCAATGCATCTAGACTACCAATGAGAGATAGTGCGATGGTCCAGGGACAAGACTAAGCTTAGTTTTTGCTCACGGTTTGCAGCTTAGTTTAGGGATTTAGGCTAAGCTAATGATAGGCAGTAAACACAAAGCATAGGGGCTAATCTAATGAGGTTACTTGAGCTACCACCAGGGCACTTAGGATGTTTGCAAGTTAGATGTTCAGTTCATAAAATAACCCAGAGATTGACTGAAGCAGCATTGATCTACTTTGCAGTTGCATAGCAAAAGTAGTTTGAAGGCTATCTGGCTTAACCTCAAGCTCTGTCTGTAGTTTATAAAGCAAACAAGCTATTCTCTCCCCAGTGGAGTCACCATTTTGTTATCGAGAAAACTAGTGTCCATTTAGAGCTGCTAGTCCCACTAAGATGGGTAGCTATCTTAGAAACAAACAAACTAAAGTTACTTGTGTTTTCCTTTATGAGAAATAGATAAGAGAGAAGCAGAGAGTACCGACCTCAGTCTTTCACTTGGCTTCTTGCTTGTTTCCTCCCTCCATTGACAGAGCCTTGCCACTCCTTCCTTACTTGTCCCGCTTCAAATAACACCTGTAGAGTCAAAGAAGCATAATACCATCAAAACATAGAGATCTATAACCATAAACAATATAGGATCAGATATATATTAAACATACAAATGTATATATTAGTACAAGATTCAGAAATATACAAGAATATGGAGGAAAACTCAAATAGCTTTATTGATAGAAGTAGTAGAAGAGAGGATTACAACCCATTGGTCTGACCCAGCGCCATCCTCCTAGCATGAAAGCCCTATTCACCTCATGAAAAGCTTAGATCACCCAACACTATGATGTTTCACAGAGAAACCAACAACACTTCCTTACAAAATACAAAGTTCCAGCCTCTGGATCTCTAGGATGAGGGATCCATATATAGATATTTGCAAGTGGGTGATTCAGCTTCTGGGATTTTGATTAGTGTCATTTCTCTGATAGTTCTTGGTTCCATTTGGAGATTTCACGATCTCTTACTCATCCCTGGGTGAATTTAGAGAGGCAAGTATCAAATGGGCAGTTTCTAGAAGATTCTTTGGGTTTCCACCTAGCCAATTAGCTCTGCTATTTGTCTGCTCTCACTCGTCGCACCCTACAAAAGGTATTTTCAGTCTGCATCACATTTTCTGCATGTAGTAGGTGAGATGCATCGCACCCTTAGCACTGAGCAGTCTGTATGGTCCAGTTTTGACCAGTTCTGAGTAGTTTTTCAGGGAGAACTTCTGGGAGATGGTGTGTAATCAGCTGACCTTGTTCCTTTAGGGTATGAAACAACACTTTTAGGGGCTTAGAAGCCCTTGGTTTATGGACATATGAGATTGGGGTTGCAGTGCCCAAATATGTCTATAACACTTATGTTGTTGCTGATGGTGTTGCTCATTGTGATGTCGTTTCCATTGATCTTGATATCCTTGTCCATGAACAACTTGATGTCTTCATGGATAGGGAAGTTCATAGATGCTTAATTGACTACATCCCCATTTGTGCTCTTAATAGTGTCTTTGACTCTGCTCTCCTAGAAGTCGTTGTACTTGTGCTGCTGAGAGATAGATGAAAACTTGTGATGCCTGGAGACATAGAAACACTCATGGCAAGAAATCTGTCAGTTGAAAACCAAAAAAAACTTGAGGACTAACTTGCAACATACATGTGTTATTGAACATGAAGGTTGTGCAATTTCTGCCGAGAGGTTAGGAGACTGACTGCCAAAACTGCGCAAGGCATATTCCAGGCTGTCAGGAGGCAAACTGACTACTGGAACTACACCATGCACAGTCCAACTTGGCCTACTGAGGACTGAACCTACGTAATGTGCAATTTCAGTCAGTAGTGACATGCAACCAAAAAACTGCATTGCGCAGTTTCTGGAGCCAGCAACACACTACCTCCAAGAATTGTGCAATGCAAGCCTGGAGGTCAATGCTTGGCTAGGATTGTGCAATTTCTGGAGGGAAGGTAGAGCCTTCGCTTCCGAGAATGCGCAGTGCTAGCTGGGAAAGGCACGGTCCGGGCCAAGGCAACCCAGAAGTCATAATGCATGATGAGATGAGGGCAAATAAGAGTGAATGATCACACATGCAAACAACAAGTGCAAGATTCAGAAAATGGGAAAGCATGCATGTGTGTGAAGCGAGTCACCACAACGGCGACCGTCTGTGCAAAAATAGTGTCATGCATGTGACAGTAGTGAGATACGAACAAAAACTAAAAAGGTTCTTCTACAAGCTAACATACATCAAAACGACAACAAGCGTCACTAAAATCAAGAAGAAAACACTCACACAAAGTGATACACAAAAAGAGACAGAAACGCAACGTAAGACATGAAAGGAAGGATTACCCCAAGACAGCTGAGTTGAATCTGCCGACGACTCCTAGATGGAATGTGGCATATCAGAGCTGCAAGGTCAATGTTAGGAATGAGATCTACAACATCCAGTTGATGGGTTTTGATAAAATCAAGGTTGTGACGTGCATGCCACAAATCTAGGAAAAGCGACACTTGGTGGGAGGTTTCTGAAATGATCCTTGCAAGTAACCTCCAAATGCTAAAATTAGATCCCTGAATCAAGGGATGCCTTTACATGCTACCTTGGGAGAAGCAGTCCATGCATGTAAATCAATTTTGTTTGGTCCTGGAGGGAATGGGTCAACCTGAAGGCACATGAATCGGTCTGCTCAGCTGAGGGGGAAAATGCGCATTTATGAAGGGATCTGAGTTGGCTGCCTAGAAGGTTTGTGCGATTTCTAGGCTGAGCAGCTGACTACTACCCAGAATTGCACAATTTCTAGGCTGAGTAGCCCTGTTGGGAGGAATTTCTCAATTTTCCCAATCAATAGTGACAGGCAGATTAGCACAATTCTGGAGCCCAGTAGGCAACCATACAGAATTACGCAATTTTTGGAGGGAAGGCTAGTTTCCCTCTAGAATTGCACAATTTCTTAAGGGATCTACTCAGCCTGTAACTGGACCAAGTCCGGTGAAACTTCCTGTGAGGGGGATGTAACAAGATTTTATGGACAGGTTTTCATTCTGCAAGAAAACCACTGAAGCTTGTGTACTTGACAAGGCAAGACATGCTGTTGTGAAAGGTTGGTAGGGAGGCTCCAAAACAAAGCTAAGGAAAAATTTTGGAGGGTGATTGTAGCTGCTAGAACACCTTCCAACAAATTTTACCATCTATCTATGATGTATGCATCTATCTGGCCTTAAAATATGGGAATTTCAAAGTTAACTTGTACCTTAAAAGGAGTGACGCCTCCAGAGTGGCTGCTATATGAAGATGTAATTTTTGCGGGTAGTCGTCGAAGGATCCAGGAAAATTTATCCATCATCGTTTTCCTTTGTTCCTCAAGGGCTTCCTTGAGCAATATTTTGAAAGGATCTCCTGCCCCCTCATCTTTCTTTTCTTCCACCATGGGAAGTCGTCGGGGTTTACGAAGCTAGTCTTGCAAAGGTTCAACCAGTTCGAGCCCTAACTGCTTATACCCTGACCTCGTTGGTGAAATTCAAAGAAAAATAGAGAAAGATAAGATTGCTCTATTTGGCCATTAGTTTGGGGGTTGAACATCGTGGAATTAGTGAGCTTGGTATCCAAAAATACTATAAGTAACAAGTTGCATTTTGTAAAAGGATATATTGTCCACCTCAATGTAGCTTTTACAATTATTCTCTATTTTAATAAGAAAAAAAATTATTTATGGTTTTATTTACTGAGTGCTCTCTCCTATTTTCTGGCATTTCAATTTTTTAGATCTTGGGGGCCTCCCCCCAAGATCTGGATCAGTGGCATCATATTCAGGTTACGACTCCATGGGAATGAGGGCTTGAAGCATATTTTAGTTTCAAAATTCTGCAGTAATCATTAGGGGATTTTTGAGGTCTAAAATGGGCCTCCTAAGGAAATTATAAAATAATAGTGGAAATAATAAAATAAGATTATATGACATCATCAAATTTTAGAGGGAAAAAAGAAAAAACTATTCTTTCAACTCATATTTTCAACTTATCTCCCTATGGTTTTACTCAAATTTCAAGCAGAAACACTCGTTGGATGCATAATTTGATTCCTCATCCAAGGATTACCCATGTTGCATACTTTTGATGGACCCTGTTACACGAAAACTGAGAAATACACGAAAAACGTGATTGCAATCACGTTTTTTCATGTATTTCTCATTTTTCATGTTGCAGGGTCCATCAAAAGTATACAACATGGGTACTCTGTGGAAGAGGAATTAAATTTTGCATCCAACGAGTACTCCTAATCGAAATTTTAGTAAAACCTTAGGGAGATAAATTGAAAATACAAGTTGAAAAGTACTTTTATTATTTTATTATTTTTTAATCTTTTTACTTTTTTACTCCAACTATGGTGAATCATCGCCCATGGTTGACATCATCATCTCGAATCCTATTGGTTCTTATAAAGTTTATTTTGGTTATACATTTTTCTTAGGATGCCCATTTTAGACCTCAAAAGTTCCCTAATGCTTCAACAAATTTAATGTAAGTGCAACGACCTCCACAGGTCATTCTAGAATGTATTTTTCATTATCTCAAATGGGAATTTTATAGAATTTAATTATGTTTCCTAGTTTGAGAGATATGAGCAATTGAAGTTACACGTCTCGAACGTTGTACAACCATGGAAACCATGAGTTTCTGGAATCAATTTTTTCACTCCACAAGTCATGAAATTTCAAGTTTCTTATATCAATGGAAAGATATAACATAAGGATATGAAAAACCAAAGTCATGGGCCCCATTGGGGTAAATTGGTATATCAAATTCCTAGGGTAGTAACTTTGGCATTCGATCTTTGTTTGACGTGCATGATACCTCATTAGGAAGATATATTTGATAATTATAATTTTCAACTACAAACGTCAATCTAAACTAGAATTTTTCCTATTTTCCAAAAAAACATCGTTTAGGGCCTCAAAATGGCTCCGGAAGTTCAGGACCTGAAAAACTGCCAAAAATAGTAAATTGTGTTACAATTAAAAAAACTGAAAGAAATAATGTTGGGGGTCCAAGTGGAATAGGCGAGTAGCCACCAATATCCACCTAGATCAATCCTCCCCCCTTAGGAAGAAATGGTCCCCATTGCTTTGAGTGCCTCCATGAGATGGGGAAACTTTTGTTGAACCTGGTCCCTAGTGAACCACTTTCCCTCGTGAAGGCGTTGGCAAACTTTGACAACTCGATATAGCTGGATCCTCTATTCGTTATTGATCTTTATCTGTGTGTCTATGATTCGATCATTTGTGGCTTGCACGATGTAGTATGGGTTTAACTATGTTGGTGTGACTTGTTCTGCAATGTCGGATGTGTCGAGCAATGGTGGAAAGGATGGCCGAAGGAGGTCCACATCGAATACTAGATGCATTCCAAGGAATGGTGGAACGCTGAACTCAAAGGCATTGTCCCCTACAACCCTGTTGATGATGTATGACCCATATTAGAGCAGGTGAAGCTTGTGGTGGGACCTAGTGAGGTGTTCCTTCTACAAATGTAGCCAAACTTTATCTCCCACCTTGAACTTGTGTGGCACCTAATGTTGATTATGTTGCTACTTGGACTTAACATTGGCTTTGTCCAATATGTCATGGACTTGCTATCAGATGTGCTAAATGTGCTTAATGAAGTTGTTAGACCTGTCATCTTTGTACTGAACATGAGCCAAATATGCTTAAGTAGCTGCAAATGGAATGGCCAAAACAATGGGACACAGTAGTTGGAATCCCAATCCCACTCGAAAGGGGCTATGGCTAGTTGAGCTATGGAGAGATTTGTTGTAGTTGTCTTGCACATATGAGAGGCTTTCATCCCATGTGTGTGTATTCCTTGAGTTGTACATGCGCATAATGTGTACGATCATCTTGTTGATGACCTTTTTTTGGTCATCAATTTGGGGGTGGAAAGGTGTGGACTTAGTGAGATTGGTATCCATAATCAATTAGAGACTCGACCAAAATGTGCTTCGGAACCTGTTGTCCCGATCTGAGATAATAGACTATGGGATACCAAAGTGTACCCACACTTTTTCAAATAAGAGCTCAGTAGTGGCTTATGATGTGATACTCTTCTTGCAGGTCACTAGAATGGCCATCTTAGAGAATTTGTCGAAGACTACAAAAATGAAATCATTACCATGCTTAGTAGAAGGAAGGACCGACATGTAATCCATGGAGATGGATTCCAATTTTCAACTAGTAGTAGGCATAGGAGTATATAGGACTTGTTTCTTGATGGTCGATTTGGAAATGGCACAGGGAGTGCATGATCTAATGTACTTCCCAACATCCTATCGAAGGTTCGACTAATAAAAATATTTTTATAGCACTGCTATTGTTTCCTCTACCATGAAATGTTCAACGACCCAACTGTAGTGTGCCTCCCAAATCATCTTAGCACACTCTCTAAAAGGAACACAGAGGTGTCCTAGGTGACATAATAGTGGATCTCGGAGGTGAAAATTTGAAACTTGCTTGCCTTCCAGGAGCATCTAGTATGTGTTGCCAAATTTCTATATCACTCTTGTACAAATGCGGCCACCCTGACGTCTCGTGCCCACCAGAGTCAAGAACAGTTTTTTACCAAATTCTATATCACTCTTGTACAGATGCGGCCACCTTGATGTCTCATTTCCACAAGAGTTGAGAACAGTGGTTAGCACCATGATCGGTGGTCAGCTGCGTCAATCTGCAACATTATTGGTACTTCTCTTGTTTTACTTAATGTTCAAATGGAACTATTGTAGGTATGTGAACCATTTTTTATGGCGATCATTCTGCAACTTCCCTTATGTCTGTATGAATTGCAAGGGTCGGTGTTTTGTGTGGGTAATCGTTTCCTTCCCCATAATGTAATGCTTCCATTCTCGGTAGGCCTATATAATGGAATACATATCTTTGTGATAGGTGGGAGTCTTTCAGACTGTGTCTAAAATTCTCTCATTGTGATATGCCACTAGATGCACCTGCTGAGTAAGAACTGCACCAATAGCATAGTTGGATGCGTCTGTCTCGATCTCAAATGGTTGTTTAGGTCTGGTAATGTGAGAACTGGTGTAGAGAAAAGGTGATGCTTCAACTCAAAAAACATGATCTATTGGGATTCAAACCAAAATAACTTAGCTTTTGCTCCTCCCTTGGTGACTTGACTCAAAGGCCAAGTGATATGAGAGAATCCCAACATGAACCTATGGTATAATTTGGCAAGACCAAGAAATTTGTGGAGCTCTATTAGAGTGATTGGGGTTGGCCAATCCCAAATTAATTGTATCTTGGCTGGTTCCACATGCACACCCCGCTCATCTATGATGTACCCTGGATATTGAACCTTGGTCATATCAAAAGTATATTTCTCCAAATTGTAACATAACTTGTGTTGTCGCAGGGTTTGGAGGGCTTGTTGAATATGGTGGAGGTGTTCTTCCCAACTCTGACTGAACATCATAATTTCATCCAAATACACCACCAATATTGACTTGATGAAGGATCACAACACGTCATCCATCAACCTCATGAAGGTTGCAGGGGCATTCGTCAACCTAAAAGGCATGACCAACCATTTGAAAAGGCCCTCCTTCAATTTGAAGGGAGTCTTCCACACATCGAAGGGTTTGATAAGTAGCTGGTGATAAATGCACTTCAAGTCAATCTTGCTGAAATACTTGGCCCCCTTGAGCTGGTCCAGAAGGTCATCAATCCACTGGATTGGATACCTATTCCAGAAAATGATCATGTTCAACTCCTGATAATCAATAAAAAGTCTCCAGGTCACGTCCTTCTTTTGTACCAACACGATTGGGCTCCCACGGGGTGATGAACTTGGCCTAATGTTCCCTTTCTGCAACAACTCCTAAATCTGCCTCTTTATTTCATCATTTTGCATAATGAAGCTTCAATATATTGATCCATTGGGTAGTGGGCACGCCCAGGGTCAGATCAATGGAGTGCTTGACCTGACAGTGTAGAAGGACCCTTTTGGGTGAGGTGAATATGTCCCTGTACTCCTCCTTAACCTTTCCCAATTGTTGTTGTTGTCCATAGGATCCCTGTCTAGAGGTCATGGCCACAATCTTCTTCTTTCCTTAAGGGCGAATTATAAAGAAAAAAAATCTTGATCTGGGAAATGATATTACTACATTGCTTTGTAATGATCAAAGAAATGGTCATAGGTGGTGCTATCTTTGGTATTTTGTACAACTTATTTCCCAAAGTAATAATAACATTGTGAGGCCTAGACTCATACAGAACATGTTGCTTCCACATGTATGGTTGGCCTAATAATACATCACAAACTTTAAGAGGAGCAACATCATATAGTACATCATTTGTGAATGGCTTGATGTTGTAGGGAAGGCAACATTGTTGGATAATTTGGATATCTCACCCTTAGTGAAGCCACCTGATGGTGTACGATTGCGGGTGTGGTGTGGTCAGTAGGCCCAACTGCTTCACGACATCTGTTGAAATGAGGTTCATTTGGCTCCTATTTTCAACAATGAATTGCAATGGAGAGCCCTTCACCCACATATGTGAGTGGAAAATTCACTCCCCCTCCTCTGGATCTTCAAGCTCATCCTTTTGGATCTTGGTGTTGAAAACGATGGCGTTAGGCTTTGCATTAATAATTTGCTTCCCTTTGTCATTCCCCTTGTCATTTTCTTACTCAGAATCAGAACATGGATTTGATTCAGAATCCTTTAGCTCAACCACCAGTGACTGTTGGCTCTACACTCACTTGTGATGTGAGTGGGGCTTATTAGCCCCTGAGGTGCAGTGCCAAACAGATCCAAAACACTCTCTGAGTCTTTGAAAATTGTTTAAAAGATCGAAATAATCGCAAGAGAAAAACCTATAGACAGGTGGAAAAACACTATCGGGAGGCAAAAACCCAAGGAAGCAGTAAAAAATAGAGCAATGGAGGCTTGAGGAATAAATACACAGCAGCCGTCGAATCTGGCCGATCAAAGGTCCAAATCCAGTTGGCGGATCACAATCGGTGGTGGCAACCAATGGATATCAGCGGAAACTGTATGAAACTGGCAATGGCGATCAACGATGCAACGTGGACCGTCAATCAAGCATGCAAATCAATGGCCCACGTCACATCGTAGGATCGCTATCAAAAAATACAAGGAGTGCTCACCATGGGCCCGAGGCATGAGTGATATGCGATTGTGATCAATCGCATCGGTGGATCGCAATTGTGGAAACATTATGGAGCGGGGCCTTTATACATGTATAGGCGCAATGCGATTAGCCGAACCCGATGGCTATATAGGCATTATTGCATAGATTTTGAGATCCGCAGGGAAGTCATTTTTAATGCATTTTCATAGTTTGAATGTATTTCTAAAATATAAAGGGAAGAGTATGAATAGGCCATTTTCGACTCGCGATAGTGATAAGGATGGACCTGATAGAGGAATAGACAGTGTTTAAGGACTTTTGAAGTCTGAAATGAACAGAGCTTGGCGAGATTTTACAGTGTTGCATCATTTTTTGTATTAAATAGAAAATGGTCATCATTAGTATTTGAAAGGATTTCAAAGGCCCAAAGACCCATTCGATCACAGAACGGAGGCCGGGAGATAGAAGTTCGGAAGGGGAAAGGCAACAGCGCAACACAACCAAATCAACAAATGATCATGGAGCATCACTAGCACAAGTGAGCTCCCCGACCACAACAAGATTACCAGAATTTGGTTAATATGTTGTTAAAGAAAGAGACCTTTGAGCCCATGGTGTCTAGTCATGGCATCAAGTCATTAAAGACAGAGGGGAGAGATTAAGAGCTCTCAAGCCTTAGATGGCTCGAGATCACTGTAAAAGGCCTATAAATATTTGGAAGTTTAGAGTAATAGGGGTTCAACTTTTGGGGACTATGGATACTCTGCTACTCTAGCTTCTCATCTTCATTCTAGCAATATAAGCTTCTTTTGTTGTTACATGTTCAATTCCCATTTTCTCTTCTATTCTAAGCTTGCAATTGATAGGTTATTCATGTTTTCTTCTGTGTATAAGGCCAAATAACTATCATATTATCTATGCATTGGTAAATTAGATTTGCAAGCTTCATTTACTTTCTGTAGCTAGCCATTCATATGTGTTTATGTATGCATATGCTAGTACAGTCAGTATTCTCCATCTATCCATTGAATCTATAAACTATTGAGCATTGGTTGTCTAAAGCCTTGTAAAGCTTAGGGTGTTCATGCATGTCTTGAGTAAAAATGGAGTTGAAACAGTCATCTGACTTAATCCAAACCATCATCAATTCCAATAGTTTAGAGAAAAATATTGAAGATTTATATGTTACCAGGCATCTCCAAGCTACAACCTAGGAGAGCTTCCTGGAGTGATAACATAATTGGTGCCATTGTCGAGGAGAGGAGACTGAAGCTCAGCTTCCCTGGGAGATGACACAAACCCAGCTTTGATGATAGACAAAGTCTAGGAACTTTTTCAGTTGTAATCATCTATCTAGCGACTCTACTAAAGGATGAACCTCTTGGCAACTCCACTTGATATTTCTAGCTTAGTTTGTGAGGCATACTCAGAGAAATCCTCAAAAGCCGCAAGTTGGCCCAGTATTTGACCCTAAAAAAATCATAAAAGAAATAAAGGTATTGCAGAAAGGAGCATTA
This sequence comes from Pinus taeda, assembly GCA_000404065.3. NCBI lineage: Eukaryota > Viridiplantae > Streptophyta > Pinopsida > Pinales > Pinaceae > Pinus > Pinus taeda. Next base: position 140,385 of record APFE030374962.1, read on the forward strand.
GGTTCAGGTAAATCTAAACAATATTCTATATCTCTTAAAGAAAATCCTGTCATAGAACAAATACATGAGAGTATAGCATCTAATACTAGCAGTGAAGAAAAAATCTCAAAGATTCATAAAGCTCCTTATTCTTTAGGTTCTTCTTTTGTTGCAAGCCCAAAGGAAACCTCTCCTCCTATCCATCACACTCCTTTAGTCTTATCAATCACTTCTCAACCCCCTACCATTCATATTTCCAGTACCCTTATAACCACCATAGCTATGGTAGGTCCACGACCTACCAAAATGGAAAGAATCATAGCTGCTAGGTATGGACCTCTAATACTACCCACTCCTTTGAATGCCATGCCTACTGGAGAATATCAGAAGTATAGGCCTAAGTTCACTGGGACTGAAGGTGTTACAGCTGAGGAACATCTCAAATCATTCTATAGCTATGCTGATAACCTGGACATTAGTGAAGATGATGTATGGATGAGAGTCTTCGTTTAAAGTCTAGATGGAGAGCTAGGAAATGATTCAGAGAACTAGCCCCAAGGTCTATAGCAGATATTGAGGCTTTATATGATGCATCCCTAAAGCATTTGGGGGATAAGAAGGATCTACTCTACTACCACACCAAGTTTGGGAACTTAAAGAGGGAAAATGGTGAGTTGTTGTCTAATTTCAATAAGAGATTTAACTGCATGTACAACAAATTACCAACTAAAGTAAAACCCACCACTACCTCTGCTAAACTCACCTATGCTAGTGCTTTTGATTCTGACTTCTGTCTACTATTGAGGGAGAGGTGATGTGCTAATTTAAAGATATGTAGGATGCAGCCTTGGAAGTAGAATCAAACATCATGGTTGCAGAGAATCTCAAGGGAAATGTTGATAGAAGGAAATGGAGAGGTGAATCTTCATCATCTTCAGATCTCAAGATAGATAAAATGACCAAGATGATAGAGTCATTAGCCTCTAAAATCTCCAAATTAAGGGTTGAGAAACACCTTGGGAAAGGAAGAGTTCCTAATACCTTTGCTCCTAGAAATCCAAATCCATATAAAAGATCTAATGAGCAGTTGTAGATTTTGCAAAGAAGCAAAGATTCCAATGAAGACCAAAGGGTGAAGACCCCTTTCCAAAATTTAGTCATGGAAGAAGAGAAGTTTGAAGAAGATGATGATCCATTGTCTAGAAGACAAAGGAAATGCCTCCTTTTTGACCTCAGCTGCCTATGAAAAGTCATTATTCAATGACCAGATCAACCAAGAATGGGATGGTGAAATTGCTCTACAAATTGAAGATCAACATAGATATAATCTGAGGTAAAAGATGAATAATGCCAAGGAAACTCCTATTCAAAGAGTTGTTGTCCCTGCAGTATAGCAAGCTATAAGCAGAAGTGACCTGCATTGATCCCATCATCCTCAAAGCTCTAGCTCACGAGGTAAGAGGCCTTGACAAGTCTCCTTCTCCTTTCAATTTTCAATCAGAAATTTAGAAGCTAAGAATACCTATACCTCTGATTGAACAAGTGAAGAATGAGTCCTTCAAGAGATCTATCCTCAAGGCCCTTGAGCCTAATGCCATCCAAGCCTCCACCAACTATGTAAATCTGCAAGATGAAAAACCAGTTGTTGTCCTCAGCCCAATGATTGAAAACTATGATGACAACTCCCCATCATTCTATGTCTCTTTGACTATTCATGACAAAATCCTTCACAACTGCCTTCTGGACACAGGAGACAGCCATAATCTAATGCCCAAGGCTGTCATGGATGAGTTGGGTCTTGACATTACCAAGCCTTAGCATGACCTGTTTTCTTTTGACTCTAGAAAAGTGAAATGTCTGGGATTAATCAAGGACATAGCCATCACTTTGTCTCAGTTGCCCATGAAGAGCATGATGATGGATATTGTGGTAGCAGATGTACCCCCCAAATTTGGCATGTTTTTTTCCAAATATTGGATCAGGAGATTAGGTGGAACATTGCAAAATGATTTGTCTTATGCTACTGTCTCAGTTTTTGGAGGTGAGAGCAGGAGATTATACAGAGAAGCTCAGTTGTTTTATATCATCAGTGATGAGTGGAGTCCCACTAATCATACCATATATGTTGTGGAAACTTATTTTGGAGCTTGTATTCTTCATATTGAAGAATCTCATTTGGCCTCCACGCAGCTTAAGAAACAAGTTTGCCAGATCACAGAGGAAGAAGGCCTGCAAATTTGGGACATGTTCTTTGATGGAGTTTTCTCTAAGGAAGCTGTAGGGGCAGGTATAGTCCTTGTGTCCCCCACACAAGAATGCATTCATTTATCTTTCAAATTAACTTTTTAGGTCACAAATAACATAGCAAACTACGAAGCCTTGATTTTGGGCTTAAACTTTACTAAAGAAACAGGCATCAAAGGTATGAAAGTGTTTGGAGATGCAGACCTTCTCATTCACCAGGTCAACAAAACTTTCCAAGAAAAGAATCCAAGGCTGAAAGCATACAGAGATGAGGTATGGAGGCTTAAGGACTCTTTTAATGTTTTTAGCATTTCTTACATCTCGAGAATGAAGAACTAGCTCATTGATTCCCTTGTTGTGTCTGCTAGCATGTTTATTCCTCCTTTGCCTCCTAAATTGACTTATGAAGTTCAGGTGAAATATAAACCATCTACACCTAACAATGTCAAATACTAGAAATTTTTGAAGACGATGATGAAATTAATAGATTTTTACAAGTCGTTGAGGAATTTTCTGAAATGCACATCGACCAAGAAATCGAAACCATGGAAGAATGCTACCAGCCCAAGCTAAAGGACAAGATTGGTCAGAACGGCATTGTTCAGCTGCCTAGTAACCATATACCCAAAGGATTGGTGCCTCTAGAGAAGTTGTTTGATCATAATGATGTACCTTATAAGCCTACCAAAAAATAAAATGAGTCTGTTGTTCATAAACATAATATAGGGAGTCCAGCTCATCCAAAGCATATAAATATGTCCACTCACTTGTCTCCTACCCAAAGTTACGAGTATTGCACCCTGATGAAGCAATTCACCGATATTTTTGCTTGGGAATACAATGATCTTAAGACCTATGACACAAACATCATTCAGCATAAAATTCCACTAAAGAAGAACACCATCCCTTTTAAGAAGAAATTAAGACCTATCATCCCTCTCTTATTGCCTTTGATTGAAAAAGAAATCAAGAAATTGTTGGATGCCAAGATCATAGTTCCCTTAAAGTATTCAAAGTGGATAGCTAACCTGGTGGTAGTAAGAAAGAAGAACAGAGAAATCAGGCTCTGTGTTGACTTCAAGAATCTGAACAATTGCTCTAAAAAAGACAACTACCCCCTACCTAAGATGGAACACTTGCTGCAAAAAGTTTCAAGGGCTAGAGTCATGTCTTTCCTAGATGGATTTTCAGGTACAATCATATTTTTGTACATCCAGAAGATCAGGAAAAGACCACCTTCACTACTCATTGGGGAACTTTCATGTACTCCAAGATGCCTTTTGGACTGATGAATGTTGGGGCTAATTTTCAGAGGGCCATGGACATAGCCTTTGTGGGAAAGAAGGACAATTTTTTCCTTATTTACCTTGATGACATAACATTCTTTTCGAGCAATCACAAGGACCACTTGCAACATTTGAAGAAGGTGTTTCTAAAGTGCAGACAGTTCATAATTTCTTTGAACCCAAAGAAGTCACAGTTTTCTCTAGAAGAAGGCAAACTGTTGGGACATATTGTTTTTGCTGAAAGTGTGAAGATCAATATATCAAGAGTTCAAGCAATTTAGACATTGTCTATCCCAAGATAAAAAAGGGACATTCAATCTTTCCTGGGTAAGATTGACTTTGTAAGGAGGTTCATTCCAAACTTTGCAAAGCTAGTGAAGCACATCACTTCGATGTTGATGAAAGGATCAGAAATAAAATGGAAAGATGCAATAAGAAGCTCTTTTGAAGCCATCAAACAAGCTATCATGGAATCTCCCACTCTAATCAGCCCAAATTACACCAAGGAGTTTTATATCTTCTCTTTTGCCTCTTATGATACATTTGCAACAGTTCTGTTGCAGAAAAATGATGAAGGCGTAGAGCACCCCGTGGCCTTCTTCAGCAAAACTTTGAGGGATGCTGAACTAAGGTATGACCTTATTGAAAAACAAGCTTATTCTCTCATAAAATCTTTAAAAGCATTTATAATTTATATTCTGCATTCCAAAGTGGTTGCATATGTACCTTTAGCCTCAATAAAAGATGTCTTAACTCAGCCAGATATTGATGGAAAGAGACCTAAATGGATTGCAAAATTCATAGATTTTAACATAGAGGTGAAGCCCACTAAGCTTGTCAAAGGCCAGGGCTTGGCTAAACTTATGGCTGAGGAAAATTGCAGTTTGTTAGACATCAATTGCATGGGTTCAAATTCAGGTGATGAGAAGACAGAGGAAGAAGCATAAGAGCAAGAGCAGAATCAGCCTTTGGATGATAATCTAGCCGCCTGTGAATGGTATTCTAGTATAGTTCTTTTTTTGCAGAAGTTAGAAGTCCCTCCAAGGCTTAGCTCAAGTCAAGCCCGGGCCATTAAGCTCAAATTAGCCAAATTCCGCATTAATAAAAATATGCTTTATTGGAAAGACCCATCAAGAATCCTCTTGAGATGTTTAGATAAAGGATAATCAGTGGAACTCATGCACCAATTCCATTCTAGCATCTGTGGAGGGCATCATTATTGGAAAACCATAGCCCACAAAATCCTAAGAGTTGGGTATTATTGGCCTACTCTGTTTTCTGATGTGTTTTCTTTTGTGAAATATTGTGACAAATGTCAAAGGTTTGCAGGAAGACAACAGCTGAAATCTCTACCCTTGAAGCCAGTACACGTCAATGGTCCCTTCTAGCAAAGGGGCTTGGACTTCATAGGTGAGATTAATCCACGTTCTAGTGGCCAGCACAAATGGATCTTGGTAGCCACTGATTATTTCACCAAATGGATTGAGGTTGTACCCACTAAAAATGCTAATCATCAGGTTATCATAAAGTTCTTGAATGAGAATAATTTCACTAGATTTGGTTGCCCAACCAAACTAGTCATTGATAATGTAGCAGCTTTTAGAGCAGAAGAATTGGTGGACATGTGTGAATCCATGGGCATTCATTTGGTGCATTCCACCTCATATTATCCTCAAGGCAATGGCCTGGTAGAATCATCTAACAAGAGTCTTGTAAGGATAATCAAAAAACTGTTGGAGGACAAAAAAAAGAGTTGGGATTCCAAGTTGAAGTTTGCATTGTGGGCTAACAGAGTTACAAACATGAAGTCCATAAGAAATTCTCCATTTAAGCTGGTTTATGGCACTGATGTTGTTTTTCGTATCCAGCTGATTCTCCTTGTGGCCAAATTCTTTCAAGAATAACAGGATCAAGAGAATGGCATGGTAAGGAGAATGAATAACTTGGTTGAATTATAGCAGATAAGAGAACATCTGGTTGAGAATTCAAAAGCTTATCAGAAGAAAATCAAAGAAACCTTTGACAGGAAGGCAAAAGTGGACAATTTCCAAGTTGGTGACTGGGTTCTCAAATGGGATGCATTGAAGGAAAAGAAAGGTAATCATGGTAAGTTTGACTCCTTATGGACAGGTCCGTTTGTCATCGCTCAAATTCAACAGAACAATACCTTTATTCTGCACAGTCTGGAAGGATAAGATGTCTTTGATGGCCCAAGCAATGGGCAGTTCTTGAAACTTTATTTCATTTAAGGCTTTAAAGCCTTGATATTGTAAATATGTTTTTCAGTTTTTATTTTCTATGCAAAATAAACTCCATGCCCAATGGAACACTAGAAGATAGATTTGATTTTGGTTTTATAGGAAAGGCATGGGTTTGTGATTCTTGAAACCTCATAGGGAGGATTTAATCCCCAGAAGGAGCTAGTGTTAGCCCCTAAGGTGCAGTGCCAAACAGATCCAAAATACTCTCTGAACCTTTGAAAATTGTTTAAAAGATCAAAATAATCGCAAGAGAAAAACCTTTAGACAGGTGGAAAAACACTATCGAGAGGCAAAAGCCCAAGGAAGAAGTAAAAAATAGAGAAGTGGAGGCTTGAGGAATGAATGCACAACAACCATCGGATCTGGTCGATCAACAGTCCAGATTCGTCAGGGGATCGCAATTGGTAGTGGCAACTGGCGAATATCGATGCAGACTGTATGAAACTGGTGGTGGCGATCAACGATGCAACGTGGACTGCCAATCAATCACGTAGATCAATGGCCCACATTGCATCGCAAGATCGCTATCAAAAAATACAAGGAGCGCTCACCATGGGCCCAAGGTATGAGCGATATGCGATTGCGATCAATCGCGTTGGTGGATTACAATCGGGGAAACATTATGGAGCGAGGCTTTTATACATGTATAGGTGCGATGGGATTAGCCGGACTCGACGGCTATATAGGCATTATTGCATAGATTTTGAGATACGTAGGGAAGTCATTTTTAATGTATTTTCGCAGTTTGGATGTATTTCTAAAATACAAAGGGAAGATTAGGAATAGGCCATTTGTGACTTGTGATAGTGATAAGGACGGACTCGATAGAGTAATAGACAGTGTTTAAGGACTTTCCAAGTCCGAAATAAATAGAGCTTGGCGGCATTTTACAGTGTTGTAGCATTTTTCTCTATTAAACATAAAATAGTCATCGTTAGTATTTGAAAGGATTTTAAAGGCCCAAAAATCCATTCCATCACAGAACAGAGGCCAGGAGATAGAGACCAGGAGACAGAAGGCCAAAAGGGCAAAGGCAACAGTGCAACACAGCCAAATCAACAAATGATCATAGAGCATCGCTGGCACGAGCAAGCTCCCCGACAACACAATAAGATTACCAGAATTTGGTTAGTATGTTGTTAGAGAAAGAGACCTCTAAGCCCATGCGTGTCTAGTCATGGAATCAAGTCATTAAAGATAGAGGGGATAGATTAAGACCTCTCAAGCCTCAGATGGCTTGAGAGCATTGTAAAAGGCCTATAAATATTTGAAAGTTCAGAGTAACAAGGGTTCAACTTTTGGGGACTGTGGATACTCTGCTACTCTAGCTTCTCATCTTTATTCTAGCAATATAAGCTTCTTTTGTTGTTACATGTTCAATTCCCATTTTCTCTTATGTTCTAAGCTTGCACTTGAATAGGTTATTCATGTTTTTTTCTGTGTCTAATGCCAGATAACTGTCATCTTATCTCTACGTTGATAAATTAGATTTTCAAGCTTCATTTACTTTCTGTAGCTAGCCATTCATATGTGTTTATGTATGCATCTGTTGGTACAGTCAGTATTCTCCATCTATCCATTGAATCTATAAACTATTGAGAATTATTGGTCTAAAGCCTTGTAAAGATAAGGGTGTTTATGCATGTCTTGAGTGAAAACAGAGTTGAAACAGCCATCTGACTTGATCCAAACCATCATCCATTCAATAGTTCAAAGAAAAATATTGAAGATTTATATGTTACCAGGCATCTCTGAGCTACAACCTAGGAGAGCTTCCTGGAGTGATAATAGGGCTCTTATGGAACTCATAACATTTCCATGTGTCCCTCTTTATCTTCGTGGTGTTGTTCTGTGATTGTGGTTCTGGAGAGTTTTCCCCATGTTGCCCCACCTTGGCTTTGTCCTTTGTTATGCGGTTTGGGGGTGACTTACCGTTGCTTCAGATTCATAGATCCAAAGTATCACTTCTTCTGTTTAAATTTATGCTCGATCTTAACAGTGTATCAATAATCGGTGTCAAGAAAATAGGTGTCCAAGAACTCCATCTCATCCTAGATGTACTTGTGTAGACAACCATGGTACTTGAGTACCAAATGTCACTCTGAATCCTTGACACCCAGATTCCTGCGAAGGGTATGGAAAGCATTTGTGAAATCTGACACATCTTGGTCCCTTCCCTCCCACAGTGTGGTCCACTTTATGTATTTATCTTCATAACTCTCGACAGGGTAATATTGTTCCTTGATGGCATCTTGGAAAGAATTCCAAGTGGATGCAATTGAAAAAAGTGAGGATTCCCTCTCGTCCTTTTGTTCCCAATAGGTTTCCCATTAGTCCTTCACATGTGGGGAGGCTTTGAGGTGTGCAAAAGTAATATTTTCCTGATTAGAAAAGTCGTGAATTGAAAAATATACTTCCAATAGTTTTAACCATCTATCTACAATGTCTGCATCTATCTAGCATTCAAATATGGGAATGTCAAAGTTAGCGTGTACCTTAAAAGAAGTGGCACCTCAAGAGTGGTTGTTGGATGAATATGTGTCACTTGTGGGTAGATGTCGAAGTGTTTGGGAAAATTTATCCATCATTTTGTTCGTTTTTTGCTCGAGGTCTTGCTCAAGCAGTGTTTTGAAAGGATCCACTGCCCCCTCATCTTTATTTTCTTCTGCAATGGGTGGTTGTTGGGGTTTGCAAGGTTGGTCTTGCAAAATTTTAACCAATTCAAGCCCTAACTCTTTATACCCTGACCGCATTGGGTACATGAAAATAAAAGTTGAGAAAGAGCAAACTACTATGTTTGGGCATGTAAATTTGTGGACTTAGTCAGCTTTGTATCCAAAAAGACTTTAAGTAATAAGTCACATTTTGTAAAAGGACAAGTTGTCCACCACAATGTAGCTTTTTCAATTATTCTCTATTTTAATAAAAAAAGTTCCTTTGTGGTTTTATTTACTATGCATTCTCTCCTTTTTATGACATTTCAATTTTTTAGATCTTGGGGACCTCCCCCCAAGATCTAGATTAGTGGTATCAAATTCAGGTTACAACTCCATGGGAATGAGGGTTTGAAGCATATTTCAGTTTCAAAATTTCACAACAATCTTCATCAAACTTAATGTAAGTTCTATGACCTCCATAGGTCCTTCTACAAGGTGAAAAATATCTCATTTGAATGTATTTTCATTTATCTCAAATGAGGTTTTTATGGAATTTTATTTCGTTTCTTGGTTTGAGAGATATGAGAAATTGAAGTTAAAAATGTCTCGAATGTTGAACGACCGTGCATATCATGAGTTTCTGGAACCATTTTTTCACTCCACAAGTCATGAAATTTCAAGAGTCTTATATCAATAGAAATATATAATATAACGAGATGAAGTGCCAAAACTATGGGCCGCGTTGGGGTAAATTGGTACATCAACTTCCCGGGGTAGTAACTTTGGCATACGATATCTGTTTCTCGTGCACAATACCGCATTAGAAATATCTATATGAGGACTACAAATTTCAACTACAAACATTAATTAAATCCCAAAGTATGCCCGTTTTCCAAAAAAATATCATTTAGGGCCTTAAAATGGCTCTAATAGTTCAGGACCCGAAAAACTGCAAAAAAAAGAAAGTAAATTGTGCTACAATTAAAGAAACTAAAAAAATTGTGGAGATCTAAATCGAATAGGCAAGTGGCCACAAGTATCAACCTGTATCAATCCTCCCCCATTAGGAATTAATGGTCCCCATTGCGTTGAGTCCCTCCATGAAATGGCGAAACTTTTGTTGACCCTTGTCCCTGGTGAACCACTTTCCTTGGTGAAGGAGTTGGTCGTCTTTGAAAAATTGATATAGTTGAATCCTTTATTGGTGATTTTTCTTTATCTAAATGTGCATGATCCATTTAGTTCTGGCTTTTTCCATGCAAACTGCATTTAACTCTATTGGTGTGAGTTTTTCTACAATGTCATATGTGTCCAACAATGGTGGAAGGTATGGCCGAAAGGGGTCCACATTTAATACTCAGTGCATGCCAAAGAATGGTGGAATGTTGAGCTTGAAGGCATTGGAATTTTGAGCTTGAAGGCATTGTCCCCTTCAACCTTGGTGAAGGCATTTTCACCCACCTGGAACTTGTGTGGCACCCGACGTTGATCATGTCGTTGCTTGTACTTAGCATTGGCTTTGTCCAATATGTCATGGACCTACTACCATATGTGCTCAATGTGCTCAATGAAGTTGTTAGCCCTGCCAGCTTCAATTGGACATGAGCTGAATCTACCTAAGTAGTTGCAAATGGTATGGCCACATCAATGAGACATAGTGGCTGGAATCCCAATCCCACCTGAAAGGGGCTATGGCCAGTTGATCTATGGAGAGCTTTCTTGTACCTATGCGGACATAAGGGAGGATTTCATCCCATGTGCATGGATAATTCGAGTTGTACATGCACATAATGTGTATGATCATCCTGTTGACAACCTCTATTTGGCCATTAGTTTCGGGTGGAAAGGTGTGGACTTAGTGAGCTTGGTATCCAACATTGACTAGAGACTTGACAAAAATGTCGCTTCCACCTGTTGTCCTGATTTGAGATAATGGGTTGTGAGATTCCAAACTATACCCACACTCGTACAAAGAAGAGCTTAGAAGTGGCTTCTGATGTGATACTCTTCTTGTAGTCCACCAGAATGTCCATCTTAGAGAACTTGTCGAAGACTACAAAAATGTAGTCGTTACCATGATTATTAGAAGGAAGGCCCGACATGTAATCTATAGAGATGGATTCCCAAGGTTGACAAGGAGTAGGTAGAGTATATAGGCCTTTTTTCTTGATGGTCGATTTGGAAATTGCACAGATAGTGAAGGATTTGATGTACTTCCCAACATTTTTTTGAAGATTTGACCAATAAAAATACTTCTGCAGCATTACCACTTTTTTATCTACCCCAAAATGTCTAGCGAACTAGCTATAGTGTATCTCCCTAATCATCTTGGCACGCTCGCTTGAAAGAATAAAAAGGTATCCTAGGTGATATAACAGTGTATCGTGGAGGTGTAAATTTGGAACTTTCTTTCCTTCCAGCAACGTCTGGTATGTGTTGTCGAATTCTTGATCACTCTTGTACAGATGCAACGACCCCGAAGTCTCATGCCCACAAGAGTTGAGCATAGTGGTTAGCACCATGACTGGCGGTTGGCTAACACAGTCTGCAAAAATTATTTTTTTTCATTCTTGTACTTAATGCTCAAATGAAACTTTTCCATGTATGTGGACCAATTCTAATGAATATCATTCTGAAACTTCCCCTGTGTATGTATGAATTGCAAGGGTCGATGCTCTATGTGGATGATCGTTTCCTTCCCCATAGTGTAATGCTTCCATTATCGACATGCTTGCACAATGAAATACATCTCATTTTCATAGGTGGTATACTTTCGAACTACGTTTGAAAGCGTCTCACTATGATATGCCACTGGATGCCCTTGCTGAGTAAGAATTGCACCAATAGCCTAATCATAGGAATCTGTCTTGATCTCAAATGGTTGGTGTAGGTATGGTAATGTGAGCACTGGTGCAAAGAAGAGTTAATGCTTCAACTCAGCAAATGCCTTCCGGTTGGATTCATACCAAAAAAATTCTACTTTCACTCCTCCCTTAGTGACTTGACTCAAAGGCCAAGTGATATGAGAGAACCCCAACACGAACCTATGGTAGAAGTTGGCAAGACCCAAAAAGTTGCGGAGCTTTGTTAGAGTGGTTGGGGCTGGCCAATCCCGAATGACTTATATCTTTGTTGGGTCCACATGCACACCCTGATCATCAATGATGTAACCTAGATATTGAACCTGGATCATGCCAAAAGTGCATTCCTTCAAATTGGCACATAACGTGTGTTGTCGCAGTGTTTAGAGGACCTGTCGAATATGGTGGAGGTGCACCTCCCAACTGTGGTTGAAGATCAGAATTTCATCCAAATACAACACCAAGAATGATTTGGTGAATGGTTGCAAGATGTCCATGTACTCCTCCACAACCTTTTCCATCTGTTGTTGTCATGCAGAGGAGCCCTTTCTGGAGGTCATGCCCACAATATTCTTCCTTCCCTAAGAGTGAATCATAAGGAAAAAAAAATTCCCAGTCTGGGAAATGATCTTACTGCATTTCTTCATTGTGATAAAAGAAATGATGGTAGGTGGTGCTACCTCTGTTATCTTGTACAACTTATTGCCCAAAGTAATAACAAAAATGTGAGGGCTAGACTCATACACTGCATGTCGCTTCCACAAGTATGGTTGGCCTAATAATACATCACAAACTTCAAGAGGAGCAACATCACATAGTACCTCATCTGTGAAGGGCTTGATGTTGTAAGGAAGGTGAAACTATTGGCTCATGTGGAAATCTCGCCCATGGTCAAGCCACCTGATAGTGTATGGATACAGGTGTGGTGTGGTCAATAGGCCCAACCACTTCATGACCTCTATTGAATTAAGGTTCTTTTGGCTCATGCTATCGACAATGAACTATAGTAGAGAACCCTTCACCCACATCTGTGAGTGGCGGAGTCACTCCCCCTCCTTTAAATCTTCGAGGCCATCCTTATGAATCTTGGTGATGGCAATGGTGGTGCTACGCTCCACATCGATAATCTTCTTCCCTTTGTCATTCCCCTTGTCAATTTCTGACTTAGAGTTGGAACATGCATCTGATTTGGAAGCCTTCATCTTAAACACCAATGACTACCTAGCCCAACACTCACTTGTGTTGTGAGTGGGGCTTTTATGGAACTCACACCATTTCCCTATGTCTTCCTTTGTCTTCATGTTGTTATTCATTACTTGCAGCTTCGAAAGGTTGTCTTGGGTCGCCCCACCTTGGATTTTTCCTTTGTTCTACAATTTAGAGATATATTTCCCTTGCTTCGTATTCACAGATCCAAAGTCTTGCTTCTTATGTTTAAATTTCTTGACAGTGTATCGATAGGCGACACCAAGCAAGGATATGTCCAGGAACTCCATCATGTCCTAGATGTACTAGTATATACATTCGAGGTACTTGAGTACCAAATATTGCTCTAAATCCTTAATAGCCAACTTTGTGCTAAGGGTATGGAAAATATTTGTGAACCCTGGCACGTCTTGTTCCCTTCCCCACAGAAGCCTGGTCCACTTTATATATCTATCTTCATAGTTCCCGCAAGGTAAATGTCTCAAAAGGAATTCCAAGTGGATGTGGCTGAAAAAAATGAAGATTGTTTCTCATATTTTAGTTCACAGTAGGTGTCCCACCAATCCTTGATATGTGGGGCATCTTTAAGGAGTGCAAAAGTAATATTTTCCCATTTGGAAAAGTCATGAACAAAAAAATATCCTTCCAACAAATTTAACAGTATATCTATGAAATTTGCATCTATCTGGCCTTCAAATATGGGAATGTCAAAGTTAACTTGTAACGTAAAAGGGATGGCACCTCCAGATTGGTTGAGGAATGAAGATGCATCACTTGTGGGTAGATGCCGAAGGATTTGGGCAAAGTTATCCATCACCGCATTCATTTGTCGCCTGAGGGCTTCCTCGAGCAATATTTAACAGCTCCATGGAAATGAGGGTTTGATGCATATTTTAGTTTCAATTTTTCGCAAAAATATTTAACAAACTTCATGCACATGATATGACCTCCAAAAATCACTTTCTTGGGCAAAGCGGGAAGAAATTTTTTTTTTTCATTTTTTTGCAGGAAATTTTTCGGCGGTGATTTTGCATATTATATCTGAAACTTTTAGTGCAAAATTTACCAAAACAAATAACGTATATGAATTCTTGTGAAAATATACCCAAATTCAAAAACAAAATTGGATGAATTAAAGTCTATATGAGGGAGATATTGTTGATTTAAAATTAGTTGTGTTGCAGAATTTTTTCTAATGGAAATTCTTGGACGGCGGATCTCCTATCATTTGTTGTACTTTTTGTGCATAATTTCATAAAAATTATTGTGTATCTGAGCTCCTCTTGAAAAACCATCCAATTTCAAAACAAAATTGGTCGAATCGGAGTTTGGATGAGGGAGATATCACTGATTTAAAATCATCTATTTTTTTCAAAACTTTTGTGATGATAGGACAATTGCATCACGAATATGATTTTCCAGAGTGTCCATATAAGGATTTCAATCACATGGAAAGATGCAGAATGGTCATTTTATTTCCAAAAATAGGTTATACTAAAGATTCTGAGTTATAGTTACCGATTTATGGCCATTTTAAATTAGTTTTTATATCCGGAGCAACATTTGGAGTGGGTTCCCTTTGGAGACGTGCCCTCCCACCCAGGGCTATGTAGGCACCTGCCACTTCATCAACATTCAGCATCATGGTTACGGGTCAACCACACAAAATATTTGTCATCAAAGCCCATTTGCTAGACTGCACATTATTAGTATCACAGTTGGTCACAAGCATTACAGGGTATCTCTATCCTTGGATCTATGTTTGTCATTGTCAGGGGTCATCCACAAATCCACACTTCATCGAAATCCATTTTCTAGGTCACCCACTGTCAGTTTCATAGTTGGTCACAACCATTACATGGTATCTCTATCCTCAGATATTACTTCATCATGATTATGGGTTAACCACACAAAACCCTTATCTTTAGTGGCTCTTCATGTTCAACAAAGGTTTCTTAGGAGGGAACTTCAGGAAATGAGGGCCATTGCTTCTTAAGGAGGGAGGAATGATCTGAATGGAAAGTGGCATCCACCCATGGTATTCATCAACACATGGTATTTATCCACTCATGGAATATACCCATGGTATTTTAAGTGGAATCCACCTGATGTATTTATCCACCCCAAAATTTACCCATTGTATTGTAAGTGGCATCCACACATGGTATTTACCCATGGTATTGTTAGTGAGATTCACCCATGGTATTTAATCACCCATTGTAGCTAGCCACCCATGAAATCTACCTATGGTATTATAACTAAAAAAAGACTATAAGTAACAAGTCGCATTTTGTAAAAGGACGAATTGTCCACCAAAATGTAGATTTTACAGTTATTCTCTATTTTAATAAAATGTTTCTTGGTAGTTTTGTTTAATGTGTGTTCTCTCTATTTTCTTCTCGCAATTCAATTCTTTAGATCTTGGAAGCCTCCCCCAAGATCCATTTCAATTTTTTAGATCTCAGGGTCCTCCCCCCAAGATCCAGATCACGCATCCAATGAGTGTCTACACTTCAAATTTTAGTAAACCTGTAACAAGATAAGCCAAAAATACCATGAAAAAAATAGTTTTCATTTTTTCCCTCCAAAATCCATAACTCTTATTTTATTATTTTATTATTTTTCCTTAGGAGGCCACTTTTAGGTTGAAATTTCTTCCAATATTGGAGCCATTTCAAGTTTAGAATATCATCTCAAATAATTTTACAAAGTACTCATATGGATAGCGCTATGAAAGTGATTTCAAGTGGTATATAAAATTTTGCAAATAGCCTCATGGATCAGAAATTATTGTCAATCAAAGATCAAAAGCCCTAAAGTCAAAGGTTGTAGCTAAATTGGTAGTAAAGTCAAATTGTAATTACTTTTTGGTGTTTTCTAAACTTTGCAAATTTCAAAACTTAGCCCTTTGGTCTAGTCAAGAGTTGTGCTGGTGAAACAGAAATCACTCTAACACTTGACCTCGGACCTTGTGGTACCGAGTCGGGATTCTAGGTGAGTCAGAGATTGGGAACAGGTAAAGATGTTAAAATGTTATTTTTTGTTGAACCATCCAACCCTCGACCATGTAATTATTTTTTTTGATATTTTACTTTTATAAAGAAAATAAATGAAAAATTTAAGGCCGTGATGACTTTTCATTCGAACGAAATTCATAGTATGGACCGAATGGAGGATGACAAAAGGCATGATTATATTGGTTGACAGGGATGATATGGTTGCACAGGTAAAAACATAGTGGGAGGATTTCAACATGACATAAGCACAAGTGGTGTGGTAGCACGGACCAAGGACAAGTGGCATGTTGATTTGGAAATTTGTGGGCGGCCTAGTGAGCCAAATCTCAGTGACATGTGGCACCACTTGGAATTGCTTACATCATCATGATGAAGGCATGATGTAAGTTGATGATGTTGCATGACCTCGAGCTAGCAAAAGGATGAGCTTAAAGAGTTATGAAGTTCTTGGCCAGATCTGGCCACATGTCAATTCTAATTCATCGACAAAATTGCAAGGGCCCATGTCCATTAGTGGTTTAACTACAAGGGGAGCCCCACACTAGGTGGTTTTATCCAAATAGTCGATCAAAAGATCAGTGACTAGAAAGTAAATAGGACCTCCTCCATTATTTCCATGAAACCACTAAGGAGCATGTTTCATTAAACCACCGAAAGTAAATGGCAAGTGCAGAGCTCTCACCTTATTAATCCCTTGACCTAATAATGACTTGGTCACATCTCTAGGTCATATGGTGAAAGCACAATTTGTTAGGTGCTCTAGCATTCAGCTGAGGACACCAGCAATTGAAGAAATTTTAGCAATAAAATGGAAAGAGTTAACGGTATATTGGTGGCTTTGCTAATCCAGTGATACACCAAATTTAGAAAAATTTTACTAAAACCTGTAAAATTTCTAGAATTGAAAAACTGAGCAGTTTAACTCAGGTTTTCTATAGGGGAGAAGAGTTAGAAGACTTAAATACCACATTCATAAGACTTGAAAGAAGTGGTAAATGAGGAAAAATATGAATTCATTCAAGAAAACGTGTTGAACTTAATTAAAAGTTCAGAAACTAAAAATATCAGTTGTAATTTCTATATAAGAAAAATCAAATTTGCAAGAGGCATTGTTGGTTGTATGGGTTTCTTTGTGGTTCAGCTATTGTTCAGAGGTGAAATTTGGTGGATTGGTTAGTGTAGAAATTCCTTGTAGATTCAAACTGCAAATTGTAATATGCTAAAACCATTGACTTGAATCTACCCTACTCATTAGCGGAAACAATAAACGATCGATGAAATCATGAAGCATAAAAGAGAAAGAATTCAAGCACACATAACACAATAATTTTCAAGGGAAAGGCAACTAAAAACCCTTGATATTTGCATATTGCATTAATCAAAAAATATGAGAATATTACAATGCTTTGCTCAATCCCTACCAACCTCTGCACAATCTCAATCTATCTCATTGTTCACAAATAAGCTCCAGCCAATACTTAGCCAAATATGTTTCCATCCAAGCTCTTATTTCCTTTCACATTTTCCTAGGGAATTAGCCCATATTGACTTGGGAAATTCCTCATCCATAACTTCGCAATCCATCATAGGCCTTCCTCTGATTGCATGTACCATCTATACATATGGATGATTATACAACTGATAGTACATTGTCCCTGAACTCCAACCTCAACTGGGTCTTTCTCTGGTCTAACTTGCATGAGTTAATTATGAGTGAATATTCAATTTATTGGTTGATAAGTGTTGGTTACACCCCACTACTTGATCTCCCACTAATTACTTCATCATTTGGAACTAGTTTAATTGAATTTAACATAGTTAAACTGAATTAAATAATTACAACTCAAAATGAACTCAACCAGGGCTTCTAAAAAGTAGGAGACACTCTACATGACTCTAGTTAGACCCTCAACTCGAATTAACTGAGCCAACAAGTCAAAATAACTTAGTTGCCTATTACAAGTTGTCATGAGATGTGGAATTACAATTTAATTCTTAATTTAATTCAAGGACAAAATTAAATTAGGATTTTCTTGATGCTATTTTTTAACATTTCTTGATGCTATTTTCAACGCTCCCTCTTAACAAGAAATGAATTCACATCTATCCAAATATAATACCTTTGGAGTTTTCTACATACAACTCTTGTCACTGTTGTTGTTTCTACTGCAACATATGCAACCAAAAATCATCCAAGAAAAATAAATTGAATCCACAGTGTCTACAATTGTCTACTAGGAAAATTGTGTTGTTGCTAACTCTGTTACGGGGCCTCCTTCTATATTTTCAACACTTCTCTGCACTCCTCTGTATATAAATAACATTGATCCTCCTGGTACTGAATACTATGGGCTCCTGTAGCAAGGTAATGATCCATGAGAAAAAAAACACCTCAATGGATCCTACCCAAATTTTTTCGCTCTTGGGACTATTGCTTCACATCACCCCACCTCTCACCTGGAGGTATGGATGCATGTGCTCCCTCTAGCCACTTGGTTCAAAATTCCCCCCTACTGGAGGTCACTACTTGAGTGGATGTCTCCACTCGGTCTCCTCTCTTCTTTTCCAATTGTGGTTGCTCCACAACTTTCTAAGGTTTCTTCTAAGGTTGCATCTAAGATTGCATGTTGAGAGGTAATTCATGCTCCCTCTAAAACACCAAGTCTCTAACCTTTGCCTTACTCCTCAGGCTTTGAATGCATCTTGTACCTTAAGTGAATAGAGGTTCTTGACTCGCACATCAATTTTTTTCACCTGTCCAATGGTGATGTGACTAACGAAAACCTTTCCTTTGCTAAATATCATATCGTAGCCACGGTCTTCCATTACAGTGATGAAAACAAGATTCTTCTTTAGCCTGGAACTTACATCACATATGTGAGTCTGAGAGGGGAGAAAACTCCTCTGAAAAGTAATAGTATCGATTTCGGTCATGCTATACCTCCCATCATCTCCAAACTCTATGTTTTGCTTGAGGTCTTTCTCCTCCAATTCACAGAAGAGATATTTATTCCCAATAACATGGGACGAGGAACCATTGTCGAGATACCACATGCTTCCCATTCATGAAATGAGAGTGATATCAATTTTTAATTGTGAAGCTAGATATTCACCTGTTGATGATACTGCAAGCTCCTTCTTGCTTTATTTCTTCTGTGGGCATTTCATGGCATAATGCTTGAACTCGCGACAATGAAAACAATTGAAGTTTGACAAGTCCTTCTTCCTTCTGCCAACTTTTCCTTGGGACTTATTTCCCCTGGCTTTCTTTTCTTTGTTAACTAATGCAAATCAATTTTCCACTTCTTTGGATGAGGTCCCATCTCTGGTGTTCCATTGAATCTCTTCTTGTACCAAGGCAAACCACAACCGCCCCACTCTGGTAACTTCTCCCTCCCATTAACTGAGTCTTGGTAATCGTGCCAACTCTTGGGAAGGCCTAGAATTCTAGGCTCACCATATCATCTTTAGAACCCATAAAACTAACACTTCCAAGCTCATCCTGACATTGGGTGAACTTAGTCAAGTACTTCGGTATTGAGTCACCCTTCTCCATCTTGATCTTTCTGATCTTTTCCTTTAGTGTCAGTTGCTTATAGTCTATTTTTTTTAAACAAGTATGTCAAGGCCTTCCACATTGCAAATGGAGTTTCCTTACCATGGAGGTTTGATACAATATGATCTCGAACTCCTTCTAGGATAATTCTTCTCGACTTTGCCACACACTTTCTCCACTCTTCCATATCCTTAGCATCAGATGTTGGAAGCTTCATGATATCATGATCTATGAATTCATTAAGCCCATTGTCTTCTTACACTACCTCCATCTTGTCCTTCCAATAAATATAGTTTGAACTACCCTCAAGGGCATATTTGAGTCTTAATCCATAGAACGACATCCTGCTGGCTCTGATGTATGATACTGCAAATTCGATTTCTCTTGTAAAATAAAAACTCATATTCTCTTCTTCTATAGTGGTTTCAACTCTGATACTATGTATAAATTCCTTGTAGATTCAAATTGCAAATTGTAATTCTAAAACAATTGACTCGAATCTACTCTACTCATCAGCGGAAACAATAACCAATAGATGAAATAATGAAGCATAAAAGAGAAAGAATTCAATCACACATATCACAATAATTTTATAGGGATAGCCACATCTAAAAAACCTTGTTATTTGTATATTTCATTCATCAGAAAATATGAGAAGATTACAATGCTTTTCTCAAGCCTGAGAAACCTCTACACAATCTCAATTTATCTCACTGCTTCACAAACAAGCTCCAGCCAATACTTAGCAAAATATGTTGTCTACCAAGATCATATTTCCTTGCATGGTTTCCTAGGGAATTAGCCCATATTTAATTGGGAAATTCCTCATCCATAACTGCGCAATCCATCATAGGCCTTCCTCTGATTGCATGCACCATCTATAGAATTCAAATGATTATACAACTGATAGTACATTGTCCCTGAAATCCAATCTCAACTAGATCGTTCTCTAATATGACATGCATGAGTTAATTAGGAGTGAATATTCAACTTATTGGTTGATCAATGTTTGTTATGCTCAACTACTGCAGGGTACACCCCACTAAGGCAAAAAGTAGGAGACACTCTACATGACTCTAGTTAGACCCGCAACTTGAATTAACTCAGCCAACTAAGTCAAATTGACTTAGTTAACTATTAAAAGTTTTCATGAGATGTAGAATTACAACTTAATTCCTAATTTAATTTAAGGACAAAATTAAATTAGGATTTTATTGATGCTATTTTTTAACATTTCTTGTTTCTATTGTCAACAGTTAGTGATCATAGATTGCTAAAGGTGATTTTATGGTGGTTATGGTGAGTGATTGATGTGAGAAAAATATTTTTTTTATGAAAGGAAGTGGCCTTCATGATTTGAGTTTGAAAATTGTATGAAAGAGGAATCATTGAGGTCAAGAAAGTGGTAGTTCCCAAATCAAGGATTGTAGCTCCTTCCAATAGTGTTTGGGAAATAATTAGGAGTTGGAGCTCCTTTCAGTGGTAGCTAATAAACTACGGGTTGTAGCTCCTTTCAGTTGTAGCTGATAAATTAGGGAGTAGTAGCTTCCTTTTGGTTGTAACTAGAGAAATTTGTAACAACAAGTAGAAGCTTTCCTTTGTGAAAATAATTGAAGAGGCGTTTGAAGAATTTATGTGTTCTATTTATGATTCTAATGACTGAATCTTGTGTTGTTGATATGAATTGTTGCTAAAGTATTTATTGGTGTCCTATTATTGTTTATTTTTACCCTGGGGACTTTTCTCCTCTGAAGTGTTGATGAATTCCTCTTTGAACCAAACAATAATTGTCAGTGATGGAAACTAGCATATACAAAATAACCCTTTGTAATTGTAACCATAATTGTACGCACACACACACACACACACACATATACCTCATTCTCGAAGAACAAGGGTTCTTGCAGGCTATCATTGGTATCAGAGATAATCATTCTATTGAAAACCCTTGTAGACCCGACTGTCGTGATTGAAAACCCCTGTAGACCTAAGTGTCGTCGAGAGAAACATGAGGGTTATAATATAGACTCATAATTGCCTTAGCAGAGGAATCAAATTATCAATAAGCTAAAAGCATCAACAAAACCATACCTTTACAGGAAAATCAGTTGCATGTGTTGAGAGAAATCAAGTACTTATGGTTTCAGGGAGTTGCAAAACTCTCCCCTTGTAACCATCGACAAGCAAATGACCAAACTGAGTGGTGAGGGTTTGGGTAGTGATTACCCTAACTAATTCGTAAAGGACAAGAATAGTTAGACCAAAAACCCACACATTGACAATGGTAAGAAGGCCACCTAATCCTTGTCACGCTTGTCATCTAATTCCTCTCCTTTATGACAACTAGAGGATAAAAAGCCTTCGAGAAACATCTTGAGGTAGGCCATTACTCAACATAACATTATAATATATAACTATATCCAAATAACTATCACATAGGATATGGCTCGGTCCAATTAATGCTATCAAACAATTAAGGTGAGGTTAAAACTAAACATGGCCATATACACATAGCAACTTGCTCACATTACAACGTATATAAAGGTGTACCAATGGATAATTACAACCAAAGTTAAACTAAATAATTGTATGTCAAACTGATTTTAAAAAATTATGTTACACTCATTATAAATAAGTTATAGTGGAGGTAAGTAATTATTATTAAAAAAAATTATTTTTGGGTGTTTATGGATGGTACAAGTGATATCAGAGCCACGGTTGCAACATTATGGCCTATTTGGGAAATTGAATAGAAAAGTATATTAATGTTCACAAAGGAAGCATAATGAGGAGAGGAGTTCGAAGTACACCACCAGTAAGACCATCCATAGGATCCGGTCCTATACCATTTGCGAAAGCTAATCTTGAAATGTGGATCAAATTGGGAGAAGAGCACCAAAAACCAATTTTTATGTTGTTAGAGACAGTTGAACAATTAAAGGATCAAATGACTCATTTGTGAGTTGATAATGAGATGCTAAGGTGAGACCAAGAACGGATCATGAAAAGTCTCTCAGATAGGAAAAATCATAGGAATTCCATACCAAGCCCTAATAATGAGGGCAAGACTGAAGAGCATAGACAGGAAGGTTAAAATATGCCTAAAAGAAGACATACTCAGATATTGGAAGGAGACAAAGGTGAAAATGAGGAAGAATGTGGTAATTCCTCAAAACATAAAAATAACAAGAGATAGAAAATCGAAATGCAAGGGGATTAAGAAAATTAAACCCCACACATTTGACAGAGAATTAGAAGAAGTTGTTGAAGCTCGGCTAATCAATATGAATAAATATTTTCAAATCTATGAGTATGATGAAAATTTAAAGGCAAGGTTGGCAATTTACTAGCTTCAGGGAAAGGTTGCCTTATGGTGTGAGGAGGTTAAATATATCCATGTAATTGATGAGCAAGGAGTAACTCTGGGAGATTTTCAGAATTATTTTAAGAAAAATTATTTGACTGAGTGATTCTATGATGATAAAGCAAAGGAATTACACGACCTTCAACTAGGGAAAATATCTATAGATGAATTTGTGACTAAATTCACATCCCGATTAAGATACATGTCTTATATACGTGAAGAGAAGGCCAAGGTGCATTGTTTTATGACCAGCCCATCAAGATTTATGAAGGAATGCATGGAATTTGATAATCCTAAAGCCATAGACGAGGCTATCTGAAAGGCACGGATATGCTATTAGCAAATGAAGCAAAAATGGGAAGGCAAAAAGAGTTGGTCAAGTAAGAAAGGATAGAAAATCTTCCAAAATATTAAGAATGTAAAAATTGCCAACACATAATATACACAAGAATTAGCAAAATACACCTTCTGGGAAGAATTAAAAAAAAAAATCATATTTCAAAATGAATCTAAACAAGAAGAAGTGTCAAGAAAATTAGAACTTAATCAACCATAAATACCCCCACTACAGTGTTGGGGTTATGGGGAGCCTCATTATTATAAAAACCATCCCCACCACACCATAACAGAGCAGGCTACTAACATTCAAGGGGCTTCTAAAGTCGTGGAGGTGGCTAGAAGTATACAAAAAATTAATGTTTTTTTGGAATACCATCAAGTGGAATATCAACCTAATATGATAGAGTTTGAAGGTAAGCTATTTAACCTTGATGTATCTATTTTTATAGACTTGGGAGAAATCTTAAGCTATATCAATCCTAAGATAGTAGAAATATGTAATTTACAGACTTACAAATTTAAAAACCCCTAGTTTGTATAGCTGGCCATTGGAGCAAAGCGAAGGGCGACAACTAAAATAGAAAATTGTCCTATTGATATAGTAGGTCAACAAATTAGTGTAAACTTGAATGTGATGCCCCTAGGGTCTTATGATGTCTTAGTTAGCAAGGATTGGTTAGAAGGGAATTGGTCTTTTGTGAATTGCAAAGACAAAACCATTAATTTCCTCACTGAGGAGGGTGTTAGACAAGGGATTCAAGGGGTGAAGAAACCTATAAAAGTGTGACAAATCATAGCCTCCTATATAGCTAAATGTATTAGGAAAGGTTTTCAAATATATGTTGTCCAAGTAGGATATACCAATTCCAAATACAAGACAATTACCTTAGAAAATATACTAGTTGTTCAAAATTTTGTCGATGTGTTTCTGGAGGAAATTCTAGGGCTATCTCCCAAGCGATATATTTATTTCACTATAGAATTAATTTTAGGAGTTGCCCCTATGTCAAAATCCCCTTACTAAATGAGTTTCCCCTGAGTTAAAGATGCGGCTACAAGAGTTGCTTGATAAGGATATATTCACCCAAGTGTATCACCTTGGGGAGCCCTTGTGTTGTTTGTTATAAAGAAGGGTGGCACTATGAGAATTTTCTTTGACTATATATAACTAAATAAGTTGACTATTAAGAACAAATATTTTCCGCCAAGAATTGATGATTTATTTGATCAAGTCAAAGATATTACAATGTTTTCTAAGATTGATTTGTGGTCAGGTTATCACTGGGTACGAATAAGGGAAGGGGGCATTTATAAAAAATCCTTTAGAACTCGTTATGGTCATTACGATTTTTTGGTTCTACCCTTTGGCCTTACCAATGTCCTAGTAATGGTTATGAGTCTCATGAATGGAATTTTCCATCATTGCCTTGATAAATTTATCTCAATTTTTATTGACAACATTCTCATTTATTCAAGGAATTTGGAAGAAAACAAGAAACATTTATAAATAGTCCTGCAAACCATACGGTAACATCAGCTATATGTTAATTATAGTAAGTGTGATTTTTATAAGAATCAGATACAATATTTGGGACATGTAATTTCAACAAAAGGAATAGTTGTGGACCCTAAGAAAATCAAAATTATTATGGAGTGGCTTGTTCTTAATAATGTTGTTGACATTTGATCTTTTATAGGCCTAGTGGGGTATTATTTTCATTTTACATAAGGATTTTATAGAAATGCTTACCCTATAGCTTCCTTGTAGAAGAAAGGGAAAGCTTGCAAGTGGATAGCAGATTATCATTGGAGTTTTAAAAAATTAAAAATTTTATTGACTACAACCCTAGTACTAAAGATTTTCGATCCTGAGAAGGAATTTATAGTCTTCACAGATGCATGCCAAGGAGTAGGAGGGCTA
Source organism: Pinus taeda (assembly GCA_000404065.3). NCBI lineage: Eukaryota > Viridiplantae > Streptophyta > Pinopsida > Pinales > Pinaceae > Pinus > Pinus taeda. Next base: position 165,076 of record APFE030374962.1, read on the forward strand.
CTGATGTGGGAAGGAAAAGTAATAGCTTATAAATCTTGAAAATTAAAAGAGCATGAAAAAATATATTTTTCTTACGATATAGAGTTAACTGTTGTCATACATGCCTTGAAGGTATGGCAACATTATTTCTTGAGTAAAAAGTTTGTATTGATGACTCACCATAACAGCCTAACTAGCTTCTTTAAGCAGCCCAACCTTAATGCGCATCAAGCCAGGTGGACAACTTTTCTGAGTGAATTTGACATTGATATTAAACATTTATAACGGAAATAAAATTGGGTGGTTGATGCATTAAGTTAACTACATTGTATATATGAAATTTCCTATAGTAGGGTGGAATATATTTTTTTATATTAGATTAAAGAAGTTGTGGTAAAAGATCCTGAATATAAATTCATATGGCAACAAGCTAAACAAGTAAACATATCTGAAAATTAATATGCATATCGTATAAATAAAGATAATTTATTGACCTTTAGGGGAAGGATTTATGTTCCTAATCAATTAACTATTAGACAACTAATTTTGGACGAGTTTCACAGAAGTCCCTATGTTTCCCATTCTAGATATCAGAAATTATTTTTTGCAATGAAGAAAGACTACTTTTGGCCTGGTATGAAGAAGGGCATTACAAAATACTTAGCCAAATGTCTTGAGTGTCAACAAGTTAAATTTGAACACCAACATCCAGTTGGTTTGCTCCACCTGTTACCTATTCCAAAGTAGAAATGGGAAATTATTACATTAGATTTTATAACAAGTCTACCAAGATCCAAAAAAACAGAATGATTCAATTATGGTGGTGGTGGATAAATTAAGTAAATTAGTTCATTTCATCCCTATCCAATCCACATATAAGAATGTTCAAATTTCAAATATATTATGAAAGAAATCTTCTAGTTACATGGTATATCGAAGGTGGTGATTTTTGATAAGGATGTGAAGTTCACATCTGCATTTCAAAAGACTCTTTTTTCTAGATTAGGCACCTAGGTTTAGTTCAATGCTACATCTCATCCGCAGACAAACTGGAAATTTGGATGAGTAGACTAGATACTTGAGGACATGATCAGAATGTATGTTATGTAATAGCCAACCAAGTGGGAATATTGTATTCACCTAGTTGAATTCACATACAACAACAACTATCATGAATCAATGAGGATGATTCCTTTAGAAGTATTATATAGAAGGAGGTACAAGACACCAACTAATTGGAGCAACCCTGAAGATGAATTAATATTAGGACATGATATGCTAGTTGAAATGGAACAAGTTGTGAGAAAATTTCAACGAGACTTAAAAGCTGCTCAAGATAGACATAAGGCTTATGAATATAAGAATAGGACTTCTAAATAATTTTGAGTAGGATACCATGTATATGTACAAGTTACTACCCAAGAAAATCACTTTGAGATGGGGTGGTTGTGCAAAACTAGCTCCTCAATATCGTAGTCCCTTTCAAATTTTGGAGAGAATTGGACCTGTAGCATACCAACTTGCACTACCTAGCCATATGCGAGTATGTGTTTCATGTTTCATTATTAAATAAGTATGTTTATGATTCTAGACATATTATTATCTAGTAGGATGTACAGGTAAAGATCTAACATTAAAAGTTTTGATATATGTGTGTGTGTGTGTCTTTGTTCGAATATTAATATAACCTAATGACAGATTTTATGGTATGGAATAGGTCAAACTGGATAGATAATTCTTGGTAGATACTCTACATATTCTAGACCAAAGAGAAACAATCTTACAGAGGCAATCTATCACCCAGGTTAAAGTGCAGTAGAGGCACTTTATCCTGGAAGAGACCACTTGGGAGGATAAAAAAATTATGCGAGAAGCATATCCTGACCTATTCCAAGGGTAAGAATGAACATTGAGGACAGTGTTTCTCACAAGGGGGGTAATGTAACACCCCTATTTACTATAAATATTTTGTCATTTACTACATAAAACATGGTAAATTTTGGACTAGGTGAAAGTCTAATAATAAAACTATAAATGTTTAAAAGTTTTATTTTATTAAAATATATAGAGAGAGAGATATATATATGACAAGTCGTGAAATTCACGGGAAAAGACCCTAGATGAAATATTTCAATTTCCAAATAGTTGTGATAGTTACTTCCTCCTTCCCTAGAGATAAAAATATCTCAGTAGGGACCAAAAGCCAAGGAAAGTGAGAAAGAGTCAGAGGCATCTAAAAGGAGAGAGAGAAACTGAGAACCTCGAACAGGACATTGTCAAGGTGAAGCAAGATGCTACTAGAAGAGTGTTCTTGAGCTCGACTAAGAACTAGTGGAAACCCTTAAGTTTATAAGTTCTTGGCTAGACTAGATAGTTCCCTGACAACCTTGACTAAACAGATAAGTGGAATTACCTTCTAGAATCTATGTGAATTTTGTAGACATTGTGGTTTTCTATGATTGATATGAAATAAGAATTTTCTTTTGGAAAGACTGTCATTATATAAGTAGGAAATAAGGGATGGATAAGTATGAAATGTTTTATTGAAAATGTTGTTGACTAATAATAATCACATTGGGTGGATAAATTTGGGCGCATGCTCTTAATTTTATGTTGTGTGTATCAAATAAAATAATTGGATTCCCTGCACCATAAAGGATTTTGTAAGTATATGGAGCCTTCGAATAGAAAGAAAAGTGGTTTGTACTTCATAGGAACCTGTAGAAAATCTGAAAATTATACTCCTGAGAGTATTATTAAATTGTAATTAATGAAAGATTGGATAGACACGAAATAGTTCTAAGGGAATCTAACAAGCAGTAGTTGGGGTAGTCGAAGCTAGAAATATTATGATAATAATTTACAAACAAGTTAGTTCTAAACCCACGAGTTGGAGCTCTTGAACAAAAAATCATTGTCCTAAAAAATATAGGCCATTGAGTCCACTGGGTCGAGACAGGTCCCAGAAATAACTAGGTCCTGTCAACCCTGGACTGACTGTATAATTTACAAAACATTGAAGTAAATAATAAGTTTAAAATTAGACTGGAAGCCCTTTTTCTAAAGTAAAATTTTAAAAAGAGTAATAAAGAAGTTGAATAGACATACCCCTTACTACAATACTATTAGAAACTATAACCATCGGTGCACAAATGTTTTCACTATGGTAAGATGAATTCCAACAAAGGAAACATTGAAATTTATTTTAAGGGACCCCGTGTATAAAATCAGAAGAATAAATGTTGAATAAACATTTTTGTGCCAAAATAGCTCATGCCTAATTTAGTTCCAAGTCAGCTGGTGAGAACCAGTAGCTTAAAACCATTCCAAAACCATTAATATATTAAAAGTATACAATTGGACTCATCAAGGTCGTTCCATATCATACACACTAATCAACTAATCAAAAGAACAAAACACAAGCTCTGCACAAAGATATATATTTATGGATTAAAAGTCAAGTAAGAGTAAGGAAGTACGCAGCCACATTCACTTTTACAACTATGTAATCACAGAAAATCGAAGAATCACAACAGGATCATGGATATGTACAAACCTATATATGCAACCGATGTTAATTACATAACCATAAATACTTGGAGGAAAACCCCAAGGTAAGGTGTGTATAAGTCAAGGCCCTATGAGGAGTTGTATAATAACAATTGCAACACTATAACATTTCTTTCTCAAAATTTAATTACATGTAAAATGGCATAGTTAATTTCCTAGGATTCATGACAAAACCCTACCAGGGAGTCCAAATCTACTACAGTACCTAAATATAGCTAAATTGATCTCATTTGATTCAAATTATAGAGAAACCCTTTCATAACGATCAATGACACGAAGTCCAAATCTACTGCAAAACCTAAATATAGCTAAATTGGTCTCATTTGATGGAATTATAGAGAAACCCTTTCATAACAATCAATGGCATGGTGTTGCGCTTGCTTAACATGGCCTTACAATTAGCCATGAAAAGGGTCGACCAGAGAACTTGTAGGAAGGAAGGAATCAAAAACCTATAAGGATGCAAATGTAGTTTAATCCTAACTCCAATCTTAACCATGACATTGAACCTATCACCTGCAGTAAAAAAATTTGAGACCCAAAATTAGAAGATGATTTCTAAAATTTTGTGCCTAGAGAAGAATATTAAGAGAAGGACTAGCCAAGGAAAATAGTACCTGAGGACTTTAATCCTTTGAAGTGCTGATGAATTCCTCACTGAACCAAACAATAATTGTCAATGATGGCAACTAGCAGACACAAAAGAACCCTTTGTAATTGCAACAAGAACTATATATGTATATATATAATTATTGAAGAACAAGGGTTCTTGCAAGCTACCATTGGCATAAGAGCTAACCGTTCCATTTAAAACCCCTGTAGACATGAGTGTCGTGGAGAGAAACAGGAGGGTTATACTGTAGACTCAGAACTACCTTAGCAGAGGAATCAAATTATCAATAAGCTAAAAGCATCAACAAAACCATACCTGTACAGAAAAATTGGTTGCATGCATCTAGAGAAATCAAGTAGTTAGGGTTTTAGGGAGTTGCAGAGCTCTCCCCTCATAACCATCGACAAGAAAATGAGAAAAATGAGCGGCAAGGGATAGGCGGCGGTTACCCTAACCAATCCGTAAAGGACAAGAATCGTTAGATCCAAAACCCACAGATCAATGATGGTAAGAAGGTTTCCTAATCCCTATCACGTCTATCATCCAATTCCTCTCATTTATTACAATTGGAAGATAAAAAGCCTTCAAGAAACATCTTGAGGGAGGCCATTACTCAACATACCAATATAATATATAACTATAATCGCATATGATATGACTCGGTCCAATTAACGCTATCAAATAATTAAGGAAATATTAAAACTAAACATGATCATATACACGCGACAACCTGCTCACATTGTAGGTTTTAACCCTGTACAGAAATTACTTGCATACGAATTCTAAAACACAGAAAATAAACAATGCAAGAGCATAACACATAAAATACATATACACAGAGATTTTTCACTGGATCCCAAAACGGGGACTACAATATTGATTTTTCATTATTTTCCTTTCAATGTTACAATACATATATATACATGTTGAAGAATCCAATACCATGGACCAAAAATCATCGTGCCCAAAACCATGTGCAAAAACCATGCACAAAACCATAAGTAGGTTCGACCCACCTAATATAGGGTCCCAAAAAATTCCCTGGGGCACTGCCCTAGACCCCATAGAGGGGGCCTACCTGCCACCCCCTGTGACCATCCCGCTGTGCAAACCGCGTAACAAAGGGGGGGCTCCACCCCCCCTCTAACCCCCCAATTAACTATGTAGGCTAGTCGTGGAAAGAATATAACACAACCCAACATTCTCCCACTTGTTGTTTTCTTTCCATAGGGGGCCACAGGAGAGCTTAGTGATTTATCCAGCCTTACAATGCCCATTTTTTCTCTACACAAAGAGAACTTCTCAAAGCTCACAGATTTTGTCAATGCATTTGCAGTATTCTTCAAAGTGTCCACCTTTACCAACAACGCCTTTTTGTCTTCTATCATATCCCTCACAAAGTGATACTGAAAATCAATGTGCTTTGTCTTTGAATGGTAAGCAAGGCTCTTTACCAAGAAAATTGCACTTTGGCTATCACAGTCTATCCTTATAGCTCCCTACACAAACCCCATACTTGAACACAATCTTTGCAACCAAACTGCTTCCTTGCTTGCATGAGTGGTTGCCATGTATTCTGCCTCTATAGTTGAGAGTGTCACTATAGATTGTTTCTTACTCATCCAACTGACTGCACCTCCAAATGGGTTAAACACATACCCACTTGTAGATCTTCTTTGATCTAGATCTCGAGCCCAGTCTGCATCAACAAAGCCACGAATATCCAAAACTCGGTCCAATCCTGGTCTTCCTTGGTAGCAAAAACCATAATCACTAGTGTCATGCAAATACCTGAAAACCCGCTTCACTGTTGTCCAATGCTCCTTCCCTGGTTTTGACATAAACCTGCTCAATACTCCCACTGCATGTGCAATGTCTGATCTAGTACAGACCATCACATACATCAGGCTACCGACTGTACTTGCATATGGAACATGAGACATGTCCTCTTCCTCTTCTTGTGTCTTGGGACACTGTTTAGCAGATAACTTTACACATACAGGAATAGGAACCTTCACTGGTTTCCTATCCTGCATATTAAACCTCTGCAGTATTGTCTCGACATACTTCCTTTGGTTTAATCATAGCTTCTTCTTTGCCCAATCTCTTTGAATTTCCATGCCCAAAATATAGTTTGCAGCACCAAGATCTTTCATGTCAAATTTGGAGGAAAATTGGGTCTTCAAATCCTGGATAATTTATTTGTCATTTCCAACCAGGAACATATCATCCACATACAAGACCAAATAAATTACATGGTCACCAATTAATTTAAAATACACACAGTGATCTGCGTTGCTTTTGGTGAAGCCAAGTCCGTATATAAATGTATCAAATTTCTGATACCACATCCTTGGTGACTATTTTAACCCATACAGAGACTTCTTTAACTTGCATACAAGTTTTTTCTTACCCTTCACCGCAAAGCCTTCGGGTTGCTTCATGTAGATCTTTTCTTCCAGATCCCTATGAAGAAATGTTGTCTTCACATCCATTTGTTCTACCTCAAAATCAAAAGCAGCAGAAACAAATAACAATAATCTAATAGAAGCTAACTTGGCAACAAGAGAAAAAATATCACCAAAGTCAAGTCCCAGTACTTGGAAATAGCCTTTTGCTACAAACTGAGCTTTGTATTCCTCCACCTTTCTTTCTACATTTGTCTTCTTCTTAAACACCCATTTATTGCCAATGGGTTTCCTTCCAGTAGCCAACTCCACGAGATCCCAAGCCTCATTTTTGTGCAAAGATACCATTTCATCAACCATGGCCTCTTTCTAGAGTTTTCCATCCTCTGTATCTACAACTTCCTTCATAGTTCTAAGATCATCATCAATAATAGATGAAGCAAAATTTGAACAGAAAGTAGATGGACTATACCTTTCTAGCTTCCATCTTTCTCAAACTGATCTTCTCACACCCAGAGTTTGTGGCTCTCTATCTTCTCAAGTTCCTTTGGTTGGATTTCATGTTTAATAACATCTTTCACCTCTCTAAACGCCACATCTCGATTGTACACAACCTTCCTTGTTACTGGGTTCCAAAGCTTATAACCCTTTAAACCATCCTTATACCCAATAAATATGCATTTTTCAGATTTATTCTCCAACTTGGTTCTTTTCTCCTTTGAAACATGTACATATGCATCACATCCAAATACCCTCAAATGTGAAAGAGAGGGTTTCTTACCAATCCATACCTCTTGTGGAGTCTTATCCTCCAACGTTGATGAAGGTGATCTATTGACCAAGTAACATGTTGTCTCCACCGCCTCTACCTAGAATTCTTGTCCTAACCTGGCACCACTGAGCATGCTTCTTTCCCTTTCCATCAACATCTTGTTCATTCTTTCTACGACTCCATTTTTCTCAGGTGTGTATGGAGTAGTCATTTTTTGTGCTATACCACACTTCTTACAGAATTCTTCAAATTCCTTGTTGCAAAATTTTCCACTTTTATCTGTCCTCAACATCTTTATCTTCTTCTCTGTCTGGTTTTCCACCAGAGCCTTAAATTCTTTAAACCTGTTAAAGACTTCAAATTTCTTCTTGAGGAAATATATCCATGTATTCTTTGAAAAGTCATCTATAAATGATACGTAGTACACAAAATTACCCAGTGATGGAACCTTCACAGGTCCAAACACATCACTATGCACAAGCTCTAATATATGTTTCGCCCTCTTACCACCAAAAGGGAAACTCACCCTATTATTCTTCCCATATACACAATTTTCACAGAAATCAAAATCCAGAGAGTTATTAGTCATACCTTCTACCATACCTTTACCATGAAGTATTCAAAGGCCCTTCTTTCCAATATGTCCAAGCCTCTAATGCCATAGTAGGGTCTTTTCTCCAGAGACCAATAGATTTTCTACTCCACTTTCAGGAAGCACAAAACTGTTACCCATCAACAACAGTGCTACCTTGCAGCTTGTACAGAGTTCCAATCCAAACTCCTTGCATCAATACCAGTGCTCCGCAAACCATCTTGCAAGTATTCTTCTTGAAAATTGTTTTTACACCTGCATCATCCAGCTTGCTTACAGAAATCAAATTTCTGGCCAATGCAAGAATATGCAGAACACCCGAAAGTGTTCTAACCCTTCCAACTTGCAACTTCAACTTTACTCTTCCGTGACCAACGATTCTAGCCTTCTTGTCATCCCCCAAGAAGACATCACCACCATCATATTTTTCATACTCGCAGAACCACTCTCTATCAGGAGTGAAGTGAAAGGATGCACCTGAGTCAATCAACCATGCCTCATGATCTACATGTGTACATGAAGAAGCCATGTACACATCCCCACCTTCATCTGAGGTGGTTTTCACCTTTGCAGAAGGAGCATCATCAGATCCCTTTCCTTTCTCAGGAGCTTTCGATTTACAATCCCTTTTATAGTGCCCTTCCTTTCCGCATTTCCAACACACCACCTTTACAAGTTTTCCTGGAGATTTAGATCTCCCTCTAGATTTAGATCTCCCACTCGATGACTTATTTTTGTTTATGTTTTGGGACTATCCTCGTACAGACAAGGCATTGGTATTCTATTTTTTTGTCTCATCTCCTCCGTCAATAAGGATGAGACTATTTCATCAAACCGCAAGGCAATTGCATTGCTACTTATTGCAATAACCAGACTATCCCACAAATCTGGTAGAGAACACAACAAACTGATGCACTTATCTTCATCTGAAATTTTAATATCAACAGACAATAACTGACTTACCACAGTATTAAATGTGTTTAGATGCTCTGTCACCGAGTCTACATCTTTTATCCTCATGCTATACAGTTTTTTCCATAGGAACAATTTATTCACCAGAGATTTAGATTGGTACAAAGTCCCTAACTTGTCCCACAAAGCCTTCGTTGTAACTTCCCCTGATACATTCAGCAATATTAAATCTAAGACACGCAATCGTATTGTGTTCTTTGCCTTCCGATCCAACTTCTTCCATTCTTCATCGGACACTCCCATTGGTTTAGTACCCGGATCTACTGTGTTCCACTGATCTTTATCGACCAAAAGATCCTCCATCTTCAGTTTCCACAACTCAAAACTCTGACCATTAAATTTCTCAATCTATATTTTTCCACTACTTGTCGTCTTCTTTCACCACTAGAATTGATCCCGCATATCTCCCACTGAACAGGGTCTACCACAAGCCCGAGAAAAACCCCTCAGCAACAAAGGCATCCCCTTGAAGCCAAAACAGCTCCGATACCGAATGTAGGTTTTAACCCCGTACAGAATTTACCTGCATATGAATTCTAAAACACTAAAATAAACAATGCGAGAGCATAACACATAAAACACATATACATAGAGATTTTCCCCTGGATCCCAAAACCGGGACTACCAAATTGATTTTTCAGTATTTTCCTTTCAATGTTACAATACATATATATACATGTTGAAGCATTCAATACCCTGAACCGAAAACCATCGCGCCCAAAACCATGTGCGAAAACCATGCACAAAACCATAGGTAGGTTCGCCCCACCTAATATAGGATCTAAAAAAATCCCCCCAGGGTGCTGCCCCGAACCACGTAGAGGGGAGCTATCCCCCCCCACTGCGCAATCGGCACAACGAAGGGGGGCTCTAGCCCCCCTCTAAGCCCCCAGTTAACTATGTAGGCTATTCGTGGAAAGAATATAACACAATCCAACACACATTACAAGCAATGTCACATGGTTTGGGTTCGACAAAGATTAGGTTCGGTTTGAGTTTGATTTTTTTAATAAATTTCGGGTGCGGTTGGCCATTAGGTTCTTCTATATATATATATATATATATATATAATGAATTATAGGATAAAATTGTAAGAAAATCAACATCAGTGAACATCAAAAATGTTATCATGGAGATAGAAACTATAAGGATAGATTACAAGCTTGAGTTGTGGCATGAAGTTATGAGTTTTGATTTATGGGCTTAATCAACATCTATGAAGTTCGATGAAATTCGCCAAACCTTAAGATTAAAGTTAAACGAACATTATCAACTAAATTATAAAGTATATAAAAATGTACCAACAATAATTACAAGGTTAAACTAAATAGTTGTAGGTCAAATAAATTTTTAAAACAACATATGGCACTCATTGTAAATAAGTTATAGTTAATTACAACCAAGGTTAAACTAAATAATTGTATGTCACAGAAATTTTAAAAAGATATGTCGCACTCGTTGTAAATAAGTTATAGTGGAGGTGAGTAATTATTATTTTAAAAGAAATTGTTTTGGGTGTATATGGATGTTACATTTATATGGCTAAGATTAATAGTTAATTTTTTAAATATAAATTATTTTTTTAATAATAAAATTTAATATTTCATTTTCCAAATATAAATTAATAAATAATGAAGTGATATTTTTGTAATTGATTAAAATTTGACTAACTTTCATATATTATTAATATCAAATTGAAACCAAAGTCAATCAACTTGAAAGCTATTAAAGTAGCAACCATTTATCAATTCTACTAGATTAAAAAGTATAATAATAATAATAAATATCATTGATTTAAATAAACGGTAGGGAAATTAAATAAACAGTTGTATAAAATCCTCAGAGCCGCCGAGTTCATTGACCGCGTAATATTTGAAAATTTCATATACAAATCAGATTCTATGCGGTGCACTTTGAGACATTTTCTGGATTCCATTAAAAACTGTTCCTTATAAACACCACGATTTTATAAACAAGTTCATACGTGCAATCAAGGGTTTATCGGTTTAGAAAGATGAATGATTTATTACAAAATACTTTTTATACACAATTTTCTTTCCGTAAATTTAAATGTTTTCGGGTCTCCTATATTTGGCTAAGAGATGATAGAATTTTATATAGAGAGCCTTGGGTTTCACTGATAGAATTGGTTTTTGGTTTTAAAAAATCAATTTCCCATTCTTTGGGGAGATTTTTTTTATTATCGGATGAATTTTATTTTCATAAAGTTAGCTTTGGTTTAAAAATAATAATTTTCTATTCTTAATTCATTTTATTTCATATTGTAATGTTGTTTATAAAAATAATCTAAAAATATATTTGTACCTATATGTTTTAATTTTATAATAAATCGGCGGCGTTTCTTTGTTTTTCTTAATTTTTTGGGTTAAGTTTCTTCTTTAGTGTCCTTGATTAGGGTAATTTTTTTTATTATGGTAATTATTAGTTAATTATATAAGGTAAAACTTTTTTTTATTGACAGGTAATGAATAGTTAATTAATTAATGTATAAGGTTATTATTTTATTATTTCAAGTAATTGGTGGTTCATTAAGTAATATATAAGGTCATCATATTTGAAAAAGGTTATTTACATATTTAATAGGCAAATGTTTTATTTGATGAAAATATTTTGCAGTATATTCTAATCTCATTTCAAAATTCGTTAGTTTAACTAATAGACAAAATGGCCTTTCAAGGAATATTTTTTCTGGTCAGTTTTGTTCAAAATCTGGTAGAGACTTTTAAAAAGACTTAGTCTAACTTATAAAGACCTTTTTCAAGGAATTTTTCCTGGTTAATTTTAACCAAATCCCAACAAATATTTTTAAAAACTTGAGTTTAAGTTGTTTAATCTGTAGAATTTGAGTGTCTCGCGGGTCTTTCAAGGTCTTAAATCCATTTATGCATTCAAAAATCATTTTAAACAACAAAAAATCACAATCTTGCTTGAAATTGTATATTCGAGTGAAAAAGGCTATTAGAGGTTGTATGGCTCAAGGCACTGACAAGCATGGAGGTTGGGGAAAGAGAAAGTGCAATGCAAAGGTTGGTCAAGCCTCTTTCTTGGGACACCCGAGATTCTTCCAATCCCATTGGAAGCATGGAAGGTTGAGAAAAACAATAATGGCCAATGATTTAAAGTGGTGGAGGAGGAAATGGAAATGCTAGAGAAGGGAATGTAAGAGAAAACATTGATCCTTTCTGAGGCCTAGATTCTTGAGGAGGTTCAAGAATGGGTATGGGTATTGGACATTGTTCATTCACCCACAAACCAATTTTTTTAAGAATGCAAAAATTTATTGGCTAGTAAAGATCCTCATTGCTCAAGCCTTGGAGAATAACAACGCAGATTAGGAAAAAATGTTGCACACAATCAAAATATTTGAGGGTAGATTTGAAGCAATGTGTAAGGGGGGTATTTGGAATTGAAATATTATTATTGACTCAAGTTTCTGAGGGAGAAGACACTCAGAAGGAGGAGGGTGGATTAAATGGCATTCAACCCAACCCAATTACTCCTAAGGGTGGGGCTCGGACTTAAACTTCTATTCAATACTAGGAGAATACTATTAAGAGTTCTAAAGATGTGTTGATCCTTGGCTTGGGTATTATCAACTTATTTTTTTATGTTTATATTAAGTAGTCATGGGTCCTTGATCAATGAATGATGGAGGCTTCTCGAGTCAACAAGAAGCACAAGAATAAACGAGTAAGATATTTGTGCAAAATTGATGATAGACATAGGCATAGGAATAGGTCAAACCACCTCTTAAACAAAACAAAATGTGGAGACCTCAAGATTCCTTTCATCCACTCCATCATCACATGGATGACTATGGATTATATGTTCTTTTAGTGTTATTCGAAAGAGAGAGAAGGCCAAGCTACCCTACCATATAGATGTATCAAAATTTACTTGCAAATATGCATACATTAGAGTGAACATCTTTATCCTTTTTCATTAATTTCTCATTAGCTTTAATATAACATTAAGTCTGGTATATTATAATATGTATTAATGCATTAGGGTGAAGAGCTTTAGTATAATATTAGGTTTAATACTACTATTAAACTTAATATTAATATTAAAGGTTAATAGTAATATGATTAGTTTTAATAGGTTACAATATATATTAATGCATTAAGTTGGAGAGCTTTAATATAATATTAGGTTTAATATAATACTATAATATTATAATGCTAAACATAAAATATTATATAATATGTAACATGATATTATATAATATTGTGTTTAATATTATATAGTTATATAATGTTGAGCACTATTAACTATAGTTGATGAGGAATTAAGGCTTTTAAAAAAGGTAAAATAAGTTGAACTTAGAGATCCATTAAAGCCTCAAAATAAAGTAAAAACAATATACCCAAAATTATGTAAATTTCACTAAACTAAAGGGGTAAATGCATATGTAAGGTCATAATTCAACTTAGATTACTTTGACATTAATATTTTTCTCTTTTAAAATAGATTCATTGATTTAAGTGTAGATGTTGGTTTCTAATCCTATGTGATAGATTGCACTTAATGCATTGATTTCATTGTAGATGTTGGTTTCTAATCCTATTTGGTTATTTGCACTAGATGCATTGATTTCAATATAAATGTTAACTTCTAATACGATGTAACTAGATGAGTCATCTGCATTACTTTCAAAGTAATTAGATCCGTGTGGATCAATTGCAATGTATGCACAAAATAATTATTAACAAGTTACATTTATTTCTATGTTATAGTAACCATAATCATAGATCCATGTTAAATAGAAATGAACAAAAAGTGTAGATCCATCATAATCATCGGCCTAGATCCATATTAAATAGAAATGAACAACAAAGAGTAAATTGAAAGAGAAATTCATAAGAAATAACAACTAAGGATCCATTTATCTCAATGTATGTGCTGATTTCTAATCATATTTGATTATTTGCATCAAATGCATTACTTTCAGTGTAGATGTTATTTTATGATCTCATATTAATAAATGGATGATATGCTTTGATTTCAAAGTAATTAGATTCACATTGTGCATTAATTTCAGTGTATGCACAATGTATTGATGATGTTAAATGATTTTGAGTTATAGTGATCATCAACCTAGATCCATATTAAATATAAATGAACAACAAATAGCATAGATCCATCTTAATCATCAACTTAGATCCATGCTAAATATAAATGAACAACAAAGAGGGATTCGATAGAGAAAGGCACAAGAAATGATAATTAAGGAGTGTCAACAATAAAGGGAGAAGCAAAGAGAAGATCAGAAACAGTCACAACAAATGACAAATGAACAACAACAAAAATAGATGGAAAAAAAAATTGAACAACAATGAGCGTACCAAAGAAATATCAAATAGCATATCAACAAAGAAGGGCACAAAAAATGACAACTAATGAGTGTTGAGAGAAACAAATACAAGAAAATGCACAACAAAGAGGAAATCAACAAAAAAAACCAAAGGAAATGACAATTCAAGAGCATGCAGAACATACGAAATGAAAAGCTAAAAAAGGAGCATATCAACAAAGAAAACAACATTATACGAACTCAAGCATAGTACAACATGTAGAAGAAAACCCTATGAAAATATATGTTTAAAAGACATATATAGCCAAGTTCAACCTCTAACTCTCGCCGGTATGAATATTTCACATTGAAAATTTTCATGATAGGATATATCAATTAACTCAAGTTCAAATGTCTCATGTGTGTGAGGAGTCACATGCTTGAATTTGGGTATTCAATATAAATACAAGTCCAATGTGCATGATATAGAAGATAAGGAACTCATCGTATTAATCTTAGACATACCTAACATATTTAAAATGATTAGATTAATCATATGTTCAATAATAGTTTTGTGGTCAAACACGACTAAAACTAGACTAGATCCATCTTCACTCTAGATCTATCAAGTGTAGCGAGAGATCAAATTTATAAAGGTGCAAACCTTTTCTCAATTTTTGCACTCAAAAATAGAGCTGCATCTTGAGAGATTTGATACCTCTCGACATTGATAGATCTAGAGTTACTATGGACCTAGGTTGGTTTATATCCAATGTTAAGGTAAAACATGTGATAGAGATACATGTAAATAACCATAAATAAAATAGCAACATACACACCTAACCCACTCATAGGATTTATCTTGGAAATTTTCATCAAAGTAAAAACCAACCATGAAGCTTTGATTACCATTTGGCCAAATCCAACCAATATCAACCGAGTGAGCCCAACACCTGCTCACTTATGGCACCCTACAACAGAGGATTTCAATATTATTTATAGATTTCATTATGTGAAATAAATTTGCACCATATCATGGGTCACCAAAGCCATGTGCTTGAAAACCACGTACTATAAACCTAACATCTTTGACTCTATGGTGACATCAAGCTAACCTAATGATCCCCCCCTTTAAACATGATTAGGGGAACTTCTTCAGATCCAATCTAGAAAACCCACATCCTGCCAATCACTTTACCAGGGATATGCATGCCTCACCTGAGCTTCATAATCATATTCTCATTTACATGTAGCTAAAAAACTTTCATCTCTAAATTAATGTTTTTATTAGTAAATCATTGTCGTTATTACCTCCAAAACTCTGGGAATGATCATTGCTTATTTAACTCAAATTTATAAATGACACTATTCTCTCACCTTGCCATTATTATCCTCCAACATGTGTTGCATAATTTCATGCTCATATTTCACTTGAAAATCCTTAAAATATTGAAGCACCCCCTTCTAAGTCCTTCATCATAAATTAGTCCCAGCCTTCTCACATTTTGAGATTATTGCACGCATTCCCCCTTAATTGAAGATTCGACTCTAAAAGCATCAAGCCAGCATATGAGTACACACTTTCCACCCTCATATCTATCTAAGTGGTTCATTCCAAAACTTGATCCCACATCCTCTTTGTGCATGAGTGGGCTAATTTCATGTCCTCTTATGCTACAACATGTATACCTCGATAACAAGGCTTACAACAAACATAAGGAATTCAATATTCATAAGCTATGCTTTACAACTTTGAAAAAATTAGATCTTATCTTTTTTTTACTCATAAGGCCTAAGTCTAATAGTATATCCACCTATTTTGATATCACTTTTAGGTATTAAAATGTAATAAAATAAATAATAATAAGCAATAATAAAATACAACAACAAAACACCATGACTATCTTGGAAACCTTACACCAAAAAAATCAAATCGTAATAGATATATTAGCACTTATTAAGAATAAACATGAGAGAGATAAAAATAATTAGAATAGCAACAACACCACATGATTTTCTTGTAAAACCCTAACCAGGAAAAAACTAGTCATGAAGCTTCAATTACCATTTGGCCAAATCTGGCTAAGATACTAGCGAAGTGAGCCTAAAACTTTCTCACTTATGGAACATTGCAATGAAGGATTCCAAGCCTATTTAAGGCTTCATTACATGAAATACAATGGGAAACATACCGTAGGTCACCACAAACATATGCCTAAAAACCATGACCATAAACTAAACTCATTTGACACATTTACAAGTCAAGCTTAACTTAACATTCCCCCTTTAAACTTAAATTGGATGAATTATTTGAATACAATCTGTAAAACCCACATGTTCTTCCCTCCACTCTCTAGCCCCCAAAACAAATCTCTTTAATGTGGGTACACATGCCTCACCAAGTCTCATAATCGTACACCAATTTACTTGTAGTCAAAAAGTTTCCATCTCCAAAGATTATTTTTTTTCCATTTTTTTTGTTGTCCCAACACTCATGCCACCATCCTCTCACCTTCTCTACTTCTCACACCTGGTGCTCTCCTCATGCTACTAAAATCCTATATCATAGACAACTCTATCTTAACCTTAATATCTAGTTATGGTTGTTATGGCTACTCTTTGTGTACTTGGAACTTTTTTACAAGAGACTCACATCCTCATGCTCTTAAAACTACTCATGGTATTTCTTATGTTGAAACCCTAGCTCTGTACTCTTGTAGTCATGTCATGGGGAACTCCATCTTTTTTCAGTGCCAACATTAGACCACTCCCTTCAAAGAGTCTAGATTATCCCTAGCTCTAATACTATTGTTAAGAAAAAGCATGTGAGGGAGAAATATAATTACCATAACATAGAAAAGCACACATAAATCACATATAGAATATTTGTCTTGGAAAACCCCAGCAATGAAGTTTCAAATACCATTTGGAAAATCTATCCAAGCTACCAATGTAGTAAGCACAACACTTGCTCACTTTTGACATCTTACACTGGGAAATATAGCACGGGTCACCAAAACCATACCCTTGAAAGCCAAATAATATAAACTTAATAACTTGAACTATATGACTAAATCAAGTTTACTTAATGTTTGAAATATAGCACGGGTCACCAAAACCATACCCCTGAAAGCCAAATAATATAAACTTAATAACTTGAACTATATGACTAAATCAAGTTTACTTAATGTTTGAGATAATTTTTTCTCACAATAACAATTGAATCATTCTCTATAGATAAATCTCTCCATTACATTTATGTAATTTCATGAATTCAAATAAGCATCCTATCTTAATACACAAACCTATTAATATATTGATAATGAAATTCTAAATATGATATTAAACCATTTTTTTCAAATACAAAGAGAAGGTAGGAAGAGATAAAACACACATGAGAAAGAAGCAAAAGTTGTTAACAACTGAGAGAGAAACCATTAATTTTCATTTGTTGGTGGTGTTATATTCCAATAACATGGAGGTTTCATATTTGGAATGGTTCTCAAACTTATTGATTGGCATTTTGATCAAACTACTCATTAAATGGTAAACATGATTTTTTTATAACATTTATTTTGAACTATTTAAATGAAATTTAATAGTAAAGTGACCTTTTTATATTATATATATATATATATTAATATAATTATATATATCATATTATATATTTTTTAATTTATTTATTTTTATTTTTTAATTTAACTTTAACAATTAAATTTAATTTAATATATGTTATTAAATTAAATTACTTAAATAGTATAGATTTTAATATATGCTATTAAATTAAATTACTTAGATAGGGGTCGCAGGAGTGAGGGATAAATTTTTCCCTATAGGAAAAATGGAAATTAGTTATATGTTTGGAGTCTAGGGAAAGCCTCTAATAACCGAGTTAGCATATATAGGATTTCCAAAGGACTATCTCTAGCTCGAGTTAATATTGTTCCCAAAATTATCATTGTTGGGACTCTCGAGTCATCTTAAGACATCCTCTATAAGGATTTAGCCCCAAGGACCCACTCTTTAATTAAATTTTCCTTCGAATTAGGGTTCTTCTAAATCAAATTTCAAAATGTCATTGTTTTTATAACCTAAGGCACAACAACTCTGTAGTAGATGCCTCATAAAACAGATCAATCAGTATGGAAAGGGGTCATCACAATCAATGATAAAATCATTTGTTGGGTCGATGATCCAGGAGGATCCTCAAAATGCTCAAAATTAAACATTATCTTATTTTCATGAAACTAGTGCCAAGTCAAAGAGCTCGTCGCTTTGATTCTAGTGGTATGTTCGGTTTCCAAAATGGCCTTCATATGAGGAAGAAAATGCACTCTAAAGTTTTGTTCAAACTCTCAAAAAATGGGCCAGAGCAGGCCAAGTGGTAGTCTCAGAATAGGGCATGTGGCAGTCTTAGAGCAGGGCATGTGGCAAGAGTCAAGTCAAACCAGGTGAAGGAGTTGTGGGTTGAACCCGTGACCATTGGGCTGACAACCCAAAACATTACAAATAGCCCGTGGAATTACTTTATTAAACATGGGCGCAAATGTTTTATTTAAAGGTTGGTTATATTGAATATGGTGGGAAGGATTGGCAGAGTTGCCATATCCGATAGGCTTGCCAAACCCAAAGATTAAGTTAACATCACTCCAACGGACCTCCACAAATGGCAGAATCAAACCATATGTTGCCATCAGACTTTGGTTATTAAAAAAATTTTATATGGTCCATATATTACATATCGGGTGGGTTATAATAGTTATATTATATTTAATATATGGTTTCACCCGAACTCCAACATTAGAATATGTGATATATATTATTGTTATGTTTACCTATCAAATCATGGGAGGCCCACGAGATTGACGCTGGGACCTCCTGTGGGTTATTTAAAAGAAATTTCCAATGCGCTAAGGCGATAGGAGTTGTAATGTGAAGTTTATAATATTGCTTAACAATGCCTATAAATTCGTTTTGAGGCATAAATTGGCCAATATTGGGCCTTTTTGTAATATGAAAGTTGTGTTGGGAAGCTAAGGCCAAGGCCTATCAGTTGACAGTAGCCATTGATGTTTGTGAGCATATTCTAGAATGGTGAATTTTGATGTAAAGAGACTTTATGAACATTTTCAATACATCGGACGCCCATTGGAAGTAGACTCGAAGATGTAGCTCAAGAGGGATGAACTCCATCATCAAATTTTTAGTGTTTTCTTCTTATTTCTATTGTTCATGGTTGATTTCAGATTTCAAGTTTTATGTTTAATGCACTTAAAAATCAATTTTCCTTATTTGTTAACTTAAAAGAAACTTTAGTTAATATTTGGTGGAATTGTGCAAATAGTCAATTGTGTTGTTTTTGGATCATATTTTGCTATCAGATCAAGGTTGATTATGTATAAGTATGATATTTTCCAATGTGAATGTTGACTAGACCTAGGTTGTGACATGGAGAAGGTAAACTTGAGAAGATAAATCTCGATATTGGAAAGAGGAAAGTCTCTCAAAAGTTGAAGATGGGAGAGACAAATGAAGGAGAATCTCCTCAAACAAAGGTCGTTGGGGAGGAGCAATATCAGCAAATGTTCCTTAATATGCAAAGGATGATTGCAAAACTTTATGAAGATAAGAAGACTTGAGATGCAACTTCATCTTCTAAAGGCACGAAAGAGAAAAAGGGAAAGGAAAAAGTTGATGGTAATGAACCTCCATCTCCTCCATCTTCATCTTCTTCTTCTTTATTCTCTTATCATTCAAGTTCAGATTCAGATTCACAAAAGAAGCAAAATAAATATCCTTTATGAAGATTGATGTTAAGTTTTAATTGCCAATATATGATGGTGAAATGAAACTTGAAAAGTTAGATAACTGGATAAAACAAATTGAGGTGTATTGTAGAATTCAAAATGTTGTTGATGAATCTGCAAAAATTTAGTTAGCTACACTTAGAATGGGATGAACAACTTTGATTTGGTGGGAAAGTAAAACTCAATCAGATTTGAAGCAAAAAGGTAAAAGTATCTATTCATGGTCAAGTTTGTTAAAGTTCTTAGAAATAAATTCTATCCTTTGGGGTATATGCAACAAGATGTAATGGATTGGCAACATTTAAGGCAAGGTAAGGGACAGAGTTTACAAGGGTTTACTCGGGAATTCAGGAAAAAGGCATTAGCACTTAATGTTCCATTAGACACATGGGAAAATTTGTTAAAATATATTGCAAGTTTGCATTCTTATTTGCGACATACATTTCTTACGTTTAATCCAACTGACTTTGATGAAGTGTATTTACAAGCCATTCATATTGAATCAGGTGGCGGATATTTTTAGTCAAACTTTTCAAAGAAACCATTCAATCATTTACAAAACAAATATTCCAAAGAAGACAAAGGAAAAAGTAAGTTGAAAGGGAAGAAATTGGAAATAGCTAAGAAGGAAGGAGAAAGGCCTACTTGTACTCATTGTCAGAGGGTTGGACATGATGACTCCAAATGTTGGAAGCTTCATCTTGAACTTAAACCAAAAAAGTTCCTTAAGAAGAAAGGTGAAATGAAAGCTAATGTTGTAGTCCAACAAGATTTGGGATCTAACTCCGGTGATGAAAAGAATATTACTGCTATGGGTCTAACAAGTATTCCTTTTGAAGTAGCTCTACTTCTAAATCTTCTTCAAATGCTAATAATGTGATTGAAGAAAAGAAGGGAGTTGAATTTTTTCACATAAGGATCATATCCAAGCACACTAAGGTAAGCACACTATTCAATAATGGATCACAAGCAAATCTAATTTTTGAGGAACTAGTAAGAAAATTGGGATTAGAAACTAAAAAACATCCAAAACCATACCGTTTAGGATGGTTGAAAGAAAATACTCATATGCAATTCGCAAAATAGTGTTGGTTAAGGTTTGTAATTATAGCTATTTTTGTTGATGAATTTTAGTTAGATGTGATTCCTTTGGATATATGTGGAGTTGTGTTGGGTAGTATGTATATTTATGATTGAGATGCCATATTTCATAGAACAAAGAATAAGTATCATCTTTTAAAGATGGAATTGAATACATTGTCAGGGCACACAGAATTAAGACAAACTTGGATTTAATCAATGTTAGTCAAATGAAAAGGCTAATAAATTCAAGTAAAAAGTATATTCTCATGATTGTTAAAGAACAACCTAAAGATAAGTATGATGCTTTTCAAGTGTGTGATTCTCAGTTTAAGGAAAAATTGGTTGAAATGGTAGATTCTTATAAGGAATTGTTTGAAGAACAAAAAATTTTACCTCCAAAACGAGAAATAAAACATGAGATTCAATTACAATCTGATGCCCCTCTTCTGAACATTGGCTTGTATCGTATGCCAGTCATAGAAATTGAAGAGATTAAGAAACAAATTCAGGAAATGGTTGATAAAGGCTTTATTCGGCCTAGTTCTTCTCCATGTGAAATACCGATCATATTAGTCCCAAAGAAAGACAGAAATTGGAGAATGTGTGTTGATTTTAGAGACATAAATAAAATCACCATCAACAGGTATCCTCTTCCTAAAATCGATGATTTTCTTGATCATTTAAAGAATGTTGTTTACTTTACAAAACTGGATTTAAGAAGTGGTTTTCATCATATTCATATTGCAAGAATTATATATGGAAAACTACATTTAAGATATACATGGGTTTTTTGAATGGTTGGTTATGCCATTTGGGTTATGAAATGCTCCAACAACTTTTATGAGAGTGATGGATGATGGATTTCGCCCTTTTATTGATAAGTTTGTCATAGTCTATCTGGATGATATCCTTATTTTCAGTTCAAGTTGGGAAGAA
Organism: Pinus taeda; assembly: GCA_000404065.3. Lineage (NCBI taxonomy): Eukaryota > Viridiplantae > Streptophyta > Pinopsida > Pinales > Pinaceae > Pinus > Pinus taeda. Next base: position 187,122 of record APFE030374962.1, read on the forward strand.
CACGTAAAGCATGTTAAATAAGTTTTTGATGTGTTGCAAAAAGAGAAATTGTATCTCAATCTCTCTAAATGTGAATTTGGAAAAACCTCCTTAGTATATCTTGGTTACATAGTTGGAAAAGGTCAACTAAAAATAGATCCAACTAAAATTGATATACCTGTTAAGTGGCCAAGACCTCAAAATGTGACGGAAGTTAGAAGTTTCTTAGGTGTAGTTCAGTATTGGAGGAGGTTTATTTCTCATTTCTCTTTTATTGTGTCACCACTTCATGCTTTAACAATTTCTAGAGTCTCCTTTCAGTGGGGAGGAAAAAAAAAATAAAAATGATACTTTAAAACTAGAAAATTGTTACATCTCCAATCTTGGGTTTACTAGACCTTCAAAAGCCATTTGAAATAGAGACTGATGTTAGTGGGTATGCAATGGGTGTAATATTATTACAAAAAGGGAAGCCTATTTGTTTTCATTCAGAAACATTTTCTAAAGCAGTTGCTAACTATCCAACTTATGATAAAGAATTGTAAGCATTAGTGGAAAGTGTTAAAAAATGGAAACATTATTTAATGGGCAAAGTAACAGTGATTCATACAAATCATCAACCACTTAATTACCTTCAATCTCAAATTAACTTGCAGTAGTCTCGACATTATAGATGGATGGGGATTTTGCATCAATTCCGTTTAGTAATCCAATATAAGAGAGGTACCACCAATAAAGTAGATGATATGTTATCAAGACCATCTTTGAATGCTTCAGTTATTTTGCAAAATAGTTCTTTAGCACATGAAAGTTATATAGAAAAATATGTTGCAGATGTTGATTTTAAGGATTTTTATGAATCACTAACTCATGGTGCTCAAGTGGAAGAAGTGAATTATCATGTTCATGACAGGTTATTGTACCATCTTGGCAAGATGTGCATACCATGGGGAGAAAGAGTGCATGTGATCAGGGAAGCACATTCTTCTCGTGTTTCAGGGCATTTTGGTGTAGGTAAGACAATGGCACAATTAAAAAGGTTTTTCTATTGGCCTCGAATGAATGAAACATATGCTAAGTTCATTCAAAGAATCCAAAATATTCATGAAGCAGTGTAGGATCAATTGGAGAAAAGTCATGCCAATTACAAAATGTGTTATGACAAGCATTGGGTGGATCATCACCTTCAGGTTGGTGATCAAGTATGGTTATACATCAGGATATAAAGGATAAAAGGTGAAGGTAAAAAGTTGAAACCTATAAGGTATGGTCTTTTTAAAATTGTTGAAAATATTGGGCACCATGCATTCCGGTTGAATTTTCCTCCATACATGCATATATATTCAGTTGTAAATGTTGATAAATTGAAGTTGTATGAACCTCCAATGATCACAGATCCAGAGGAAAATGCTCACATTCCAATGATAGATAAATTTTCACCTGAATGTATGACTAAGTTACAAGAAGATACCATCTTGGATAGGAAGGTCCACACTTCCAGGCGTGAAGATGTAGAGTATCTTTGAGTGGGACTCAAAGCATGAACCCAAGAAAAGCAAGGTGGATGGAGATCAGAAGGGTAAGGGAACTATACCCTCACCTCATGTATTCTTAAAACAAAACTTTTGGTGGTACAAAAGCTTCCAGTGGAGAGGAATGATCCAGGAGGATCCTAAAAATTCTCAAAACTCAACAATCTCATATGCTCATGAAACTAGTGCCAAGTCGAAGAGATCATCGTGTTAATTCCAGTGGTATGTTCAGTTTTCAAAATGGCCTCCGTATGAGGGAGAAAATGCACTCTAAAGTTTTGTTCAAACTCACAAAAAATGGGCAAGAGTAGGCCAAGTGGCAGTCTCATAACAGGGCATGTGGTAGTCTCAGAGATGAGCACGTGGCAAGAGTCAAGTCAAACCAGGCGGAGGAGTTGTGGGTCGAACCCGTGACCACCGAGCCGACAACCCAAAACCTTACCAATAGCCCATGACATTACTTTATTAAACATGGGTGCAAAGGGTTGGCATAGCACCATATCCAGTAGGCCTACCAAACCCAAATTGTAAGTTAACATCGCTCCAATGAACCTCCATAAATGGCGTAATCAAACCATATGATTAACGATATATATATAGATATATCACCATTGAAACTATGTGGCACGGGTTAAACTATATGCCATCGTTGGACTTTGGTTATTAACCATATACTATGTTTAAAAACTTTGATATGATCCATATATTACATATGGCGTGGGCTATAACAGTTATATCATATTCGATATATGATTTCGCCCGAACTCTAACAGTGGAATACGCGATATGTATTATTGCTATGTTTGACAATCAAATCCCGAAAGGCCTGCGGGTTTGACCCTAGGACCTCCTGTGGGATATTTAAAAGAAATTGTCAATGCGCCAAGGCGATGGGAGATGTAATGTGAAGTTTAGAATATTTTTTAACAATGTGTATAAATTCCTTTTGAGGCATAACTTGGCCAATATTGGGACTTTCTATAATCTAAAAGTTGTGTTGGGAAGCTAAGGCCGAGGCATATTAGTTGACAGTAGCCATTGATGCCTGTGAGCATATTCTAGAATGGTGAATTTTGATGTAAAGAGACGTTATGAGCATTTCAATACATCGGATGCCCATTGGAAGTGGACCCGGAGATGTAGCTCAGGAGGGACGAACTCCATCATCAAATTTGTTGTATTTTCTTACTCTTTCTGTTGTCCATGGTTGATTTTAGATTTCAAGTTTTATGTTTAAGGCACTTAAAAATAAATTTTCCTTATTTGTTCAATTAGAAGCAACCTTAGTTAATATTTGTTGAAATTGTGCAAATAGTTAATTCTGTTGTTTTTGGATCAGGCTATCCCATGACCCCTCCCATGCTAAGAAAATGGAAATGCGTTGATTTTTTACCAATTCATAGAGGAAATTTTAAGGTTAAAATTTTCCTTGGGGTGGTGGAAATATCCCCCGTACACGTGCCCCCCATGCAAAAGGATATATGTTCAACCCTCTCCATGCCATTATTATGGATCTGATGGCATGTTGATAGCTCCACTCTACATTGTAGAGAAGGTGATGTGCTAATGAATGTGTATGGTTGCGAAGGCCAAACCCCAATGTGTGACCTAAAATTGATTAGCTTAATAGTACTTTGGCACAAACTACTAGATTGGTTGCTACAAGAATAAATGAAGCTAGAGCATGAAGTGACATATTACAATCATGATTGTTGGTGGGAATGAGCTTTATCAAGCCTAATTTCCCTCTTTCAACCTTTTCCAGGTATGATTGTGGTCAATGATGGTTATTGTTTCATTTTGGTTGGATTTATTTCCTATTTAATTTGTCTCTTCCTTGGTAAATGGTTGTTCTTATATGAGACATGATTGTATATTAATCTTGGTGAGATTTATTTAAGCCTTTCATGCTTTGGGGTCATCTTTGGTTTTTATTTTTACTCTTGGCTATTTAATGCTATTTCCTCCTATGTACATGGGTATGTGTTGATTACAATATTGGTCATTTGTAGTCCCTATTCCATGGTTTCATATAGGGAAATTTTTAGTATGATTTTCTTTTCTAGCCCCCCTCTGTTAGTCTTCAAGGAAATTCCTTCAGGCTATTACTATCGCCTTCACCTCAAACATCGTTGGTCTTATTGCATCGTGCATCCTTTTGTTTGGGCGTTCTTATCACTCTCCCTTTTCAGTTCATTTCCAAGAGACTCTCTTTGGTTTGTGGGGTTCCACTCTGGCAAACTATATGGTTTTCCCCTACCTATGTTCATGCTTATTTATTTGGTGATTTTTGAGTTACAGGGCTCTCCTCCTATGCCTTTGAAATGTTTCACTCATAGGATGCTAACCCCTTATCCCAAAGATTGTGTAAGGAAACTTTGGTTTATTGTAATAATTTCTATGAGATTACAAATTTAGCTATAAAAGGTTAGTCCCATGCTGCTTGGTTTGGTTCTACAGTTGGGATCATGGCAGAAAAAGATTTGTAATAGGATTTACTCCACCTACAACTCCACCTTAGGTAGACAGTATCAACCCTGCCAATAGAAATGGGATTGTTAGTGGATCATAGGGTAAATTTGTAAAGATCAAATGATAAAATCAAATCCCTATGGTGGAAAATTACTTAGCTCCAATTCTCAATCAATGAAATTCAACATGGATGGTCTTCCAAAGGCACTCCAACAAGTCAGGAAGTTTAATACCTCTCTATTAGATGAAGCTATTATGTGCAATAAATCCTACTCCCCTATTTGAAACTAATCTATGTGATTTTCCCCCCAATCGCGGTGCAAGCTAGATGGCACTCTCATCAATTTAGATTAAATGTGAAGGACATTGGGGTATAAACCCACCACCCCCGAGATGCTCAAGGCGATAGGTGTAGTGTATCCTTGCATGCAAGAGGTAAATACCCCCATGGAAGTTGGAACTGGTATTATGCTTGTGGTCTGGCTTGGTCTCAAGCACTCTGTGATGTTTTTTAATCGGTTCAGTGTTCCAGGGAAAGCAGTGTGGAAGGGTGACGTCGAGTGCAGAGACAAGTCGTGGTAACAAGAAAGGTGGTGGAATAATATTCTCTAGGCGAGGGTAACCTGGTACGTTAACTATTTTTTCTCTCCCTCCTCCATGCATCCGCTTGTCTGGTCATGGGATTTGGGTCTGCATGGGGTTGGATTGCCTGCAGGTGGGAGAAATTGGGGTCGCTGGAAGCTGTCGATGTTAGTATCCTTGTTGCAGTATGTTATATTTATTGGTATGGCCTCTGTGTCAGTTCATTTTGAAATTATTCTCTCCCGAATGGGATTATATGGGATGTGTATCTTTGTCACCAGCCCTTGGGACCACCTCTATCTAGTTTGGTTGGATAATCTTGGGGTTTGGGGTTGGGTCGTCTTCAAATTTGTCTCTAGGCTTTTCATGGGGTTGAGTGGAATTTTTTCCCTTAGCATGACTGTCAGTCCAAACATTGTAATGATTTGGTTGTTTGTCTTGCTAAGCCCCGCACCCATGGCTTTTGTGGAATCTCCCGCGAGGTTATAGTCAAAGTTATGCATCGGTCTAGGTTTGGGGATTACTTTAATGTTGTTGGTCATGGTGGTCTTTTAGATTATTCTTCTATCTACTATGAAAATTGGCTATGGTGTGTGGAAGCTGAGTTCTTATGCGGGATGGCTAGCAACGATGGGGTGTATGGGATAAGACCGACAGAGTTTCAACGTTTTTTATTAAGGAAATTACTGCTTCATTCTCCCATGGTAGGTTTGTGGGGTAGTAAGATCACCTGGAAGTGAAAGGATTTTGGGCTCAGGCTACCATCTGTTCAGGCAACTCGCCAAACCCAACTTTTCACTAGGGCATTATGAGCTTGTAGCTATGGCATGGGCTGCATATGTTAAGGGGCATGGTAGGAGGCCTCAGGTGATCGTGTATGAGGAACAACCCAGCTCCTCGAGCGGCAGAGGAAGGTCCATAAACCGGTATCCAACATCATAAACGATATAGCCAATGCTTGTCGTGAGGGGACCAGCGAGGAAATTAGGCATTTGATTGAGGAGTGGAAAGTTGATTTGAATCGCCAGGCAGGCTCGATGGATATTGATATGGAGGACTAGCGGGCGATGATGTCAGATCCTGGGCATACCCGCGGGCGAGGACCCAATTCAAACAAACTTTATATTTGTATTTGACCATGAAAAGTCTCATGGGCAAGGCATTGGAACAAATTTTAGTGAGCATGGCGACAACGGTATAAGACTTCCCCAACTACAAGCACGACTTCTAGAAACTTCAATTCCAATTGCCAAAAAACGATGGACACCTATGCTGAATTGAGGATCACCTCCCTTGCCTTCCTTCACAGATAGTATTGCTAGGTTCCAATGTTAAGGACCCAACCCTAGTCGATTCTGCATCTACCGAGGGAGAAGAGTAGGCTGTTAGATGGTTTCAATTTTGATTATTATATATGTGAGTAGATTTGAATTTCAGAATGAAGTTTTATATGTTCAAAGGAAAATAGTGTGTGGACAAGGTAAATATATACAGACATATATATCTTGGGTAGAAAGACTTATTATTTTTTTCTATTGGATGGCTTATCATGCTGTTAGGTGGCCAACAGACTTGGTTTCCCTTTAGGCAAGTTGAGGCCACCTAACTATTCATATGTGGATGTAACTTTATTATATTTTAATGAAAATGGAAGGATCTACCAAGCTTACAAAAAAAAAAATCTTTGTGATGTTTAAATGTATCAATTTTTTGGCATTTTTTTGGTAGAATTATACCTTTAGGAGAATCAATTTTGTATCTGATATAGTTAGAAAATTTTAGTCTTTGTTATTTGACAAGCTTATCTAATTAGTAGATCTAAATAGTGGAAGATCTTACTTCTCTACTTTTGATATAAGGCCATGTCCCAAATACAAATTTTTCATAATTCTCTTAATAATAATAATAATAATAAGTTTTTACTAATTTACAAATTTTCTACATCACAAATCAATTAAATTTTAGTTTTGTATTAATTATATTCAATTTTGTTACTTATTAAATTTCAATTTCATAACTTAATTATTAACCTATTATATTTAGTTATACAAGCCACATGAAAAACTGAATATAATTTAAAAAGTGACAAAAACAAATTTTAAAATTTTGAAAATAAAAATTTGTTTCTTCAAAACAATGTTTAATAAACCCCCCTCTTAGTCTCATAATTCTAAAATTGTGATGGGACTATTGTAAACACTAGCCTAGATCCATCTTAACTTCGGATCTATCAAGCACTGAGAGGGATCAAATCTCTCATTGTACAAACCTTCTTTTTGAGGGAAAAACTTGAGGAAAAGCTTTGCACCTCTAGAAATTTGATCCCTCTCAGTGCTTAATAGATTCAGAGTTAAGATGGATCTCGAGTGATCATTTGACCCTAAGAAAAAATACAAAGAAGTCTTCATGTCTTTAAATATGTTATATTACATAAGAATACCAATAGAAAAATTATTGATACATGGTACATGCATTTCTATAGGTCTAATAGTTACAGATGGATACAACTATATAGACTTAATGGTTAAAATATGTATTTTTCCCAAAAAAAATATGCATTCAAATCTACAAAGCTAAAAATAAAGTATATAGATAAACACATTTAAAAATATTGAATAAATTTTTTATTTTTATTTTCATAATTGTATATTTGAAAATCTTTGAGTAAAAAATTATATTCAAAATATTGGGTTGACACATTTCTAACCATCTAGTGTGGTTCATCATTAAGACAAAAATAGAGAGTCTTATCTTAGCATGAAGATAAATAATTTAACAATATAAAGAAAATTAATTCCCAATAATTAGATTATAACTGTAAAAACAATAAATAATTATTAGACAAAACTTTTAATTATTAAATTAGTTATTATTAATTAACAAATTAAAAATGTAAAAAATAAAGAATAAAGTAAAAGGAAAAGACTAGCTCCTAATATTATATATAAAAAATCAATTAAAAATATCCAAAAATAAAATCATAAATTAAAAATAATAAGTGAAATAATTAATTGAAAAGTATTAAACAAATGAAATAAGAAATTAATCCTAATAAATTAATGTGCATATATATATATATATATATATATATATATATATATATATATATATATATATATATATATATATATAACAAACCATTAGAAATGAGGAACAAAAAATATAAAGGAAAACAATAAGAGAATAATAAATTAAGGACAGAGAGGAGAGATGTTGGCTACTGCAGGTTTCCGCAAGGGTTTAGGGTAATCCCTAGGTTTTACTACAGCCTTTTGCATTTACTGGAGCAGCGTAGCCATCGCCGACAGTATTGCCCGCCATTCTCGTTGATGCCTCGTCCGTTGCTTTCTAAATGTCGGTTTCAGCTTGTATTATGGGAGAATCGATGGATATTGAGGAGGTCGATTATTCTGAGGATCCACAGCTTGATCATGTCATTTTTGGGCACCCAAGTTTCTCTTCATTGGCAACGGGTCCTAGTCTTTCCTCCAACCCTTTTCCTTCGAACTCGTCGTCAATGGTTGCCTTGCCGAAGCAATGTTCTGCACCTCCTTTCATCGGGTCTCTCTCTACTGAATCCCCTACTCTGGATGTACCTCCTTTATCCCCTAGAACTTTACACATTCTGACCGCAAATATGCCTCCATTGCCTTCATTTGACCCACATTTTCCCTTTTCATCTTTCTTCTCTGCGAGGTTTGCGGGTATCCATACCTCGATGGCCCCAAACCCTTCTTTACCCGTCCACTCACCATCGGGTTGTTTCTAGACACCAACTGTCAAGGTTAAGTCTACAAAATACATCCCTCTAGAAGCTTCCTCCGACCCTTTGGCGAAACACCCATCTGCACCTCGCTCGGGGAAGAGAAAATCAAAGTGCGTGAAGACGACCTCCAAGGATATTACGATTCGGTTTGGTGAGACCTCTGCAATAGGGGAAGCAACATTTATGGACAGCACAATACTTGTCAGACATGTTCACGGAAGGTCTTATTCGGCCACAAGGCTCACTTTATGGGTCAAGTAAATCTGGGGCGGATTACTCAAAGAACTACCCAAGGTGTAGGTTATACCTAGGGGTTGGTTTTCCCTTCACTTTGCAAAGGAGAATTATACAGATTTGGTTCTTTCCAGATACTAGCACATTGAGATGGCTTCGGTCCTCCTCAAGCGATGGAGCCCTCTTTTTGATCCTGAACAAGAACAAATTGGGGCCAGACCCCTTTGGGTGCGCTTGCCAGGGCTCCCTCTACAGTATTGGTGTGAGGAGGTCTTCATTAAATCAGGAATGCCCTTGGTGCATATCTGGACCATGACCGCACCTTTGTGGAATCAAGAAATAGAACCCTTTCTCACATCCTAGTCCATTTAGACACTCACAAGGGTTTGGAGGAGAAGATTACGCTTCAATGGGGGAAATATACTAGGATCTAGATACTGGACTACGAAGGGGTTCCATTCCGTTGTCGATGGTGCCACAAGGTAGGCCATATATTTAAAGATTGCCCCCTTAATAAGAAACTAGAGGACACCCTTAAAGCATCTTCCGCACCATCCAGGAACGATTCGTCGGCCATCTAGCGCTCACCTGCTCCGGGCCCTATTCCTCCGGTCAACAATCCTCCTCCTAAGGTAGTGGTCGAGGAACACAAACCGATCTCACCACCTATCACCAGGTCTCGGATAGCTACTGAAGCCGCCAAAGCTTCGGGTACTCCTCTCACCCATCTTATCTCTTCTATTACTCATTACTCCTCTTTTGTTGCACCTTCCATCATTGTGGCACATTGCACTATGTCATCCTCCCCTATTATTGCACCTACTGCTCCCTCTCTGCATTCATTATCTACATCCTCCTCTTCACCATCTTCATCATGCGTTTCGAAATATCATCATTACAATCTCTAACCCCGTTCACTATCTAGTGGCACTCCGGTACATCTTGCCAGATTGGGTCTCTCTATTCCTGGTCCAGCCTCTCTATCATCTCAAGGGAGAAAATCTGATCTGTCCAAAGCTATCAGACGTGCTGGAGCTGAAGTCACATCTGGCCATGAATCTACTCTTGATGGGGTTCTTAGAGCTTTGAATACCCCTGGTATCGTTCCCCCATGAAATGTCTTTCTTTTAATTGTAGAGGCATAGCTAGTGCCTCCAAGAAACTAGCCCTGCATAGAATTTTTGAGATTGAACCTGTTGACATTATTATGATGCAAGAAACCCCAGGTTCGGCTAAACTCATCACCAGCTCCCTGAACTCTATTTACTCGAGATGGAACTATATGGAAATGGATGTTGTGGGGAGATCTGGTGGTCTTTCCATTGGATATAATCCCAAGACCATCAGAGTCACTACATCTTGGGGAGGCCATGGTTTCCTGGGATTAGATCTCTTTTCAGCAGAGCTTGGCACCAACCTATGGATTGTCAACATTTATGGTCCTTGTCAACAAAGGGAGTATTTTTGGCAGCATCTTCTTGGCCTCTCCATTTTCTCATCTGATCACATCATTATTGGAGGCGATCTCAACTTCTCCCTAGGTTATGGTGAATCATGGGGGTCTATGGCACAAGTGGACTCAATCTCGAGGTTTATGACTGATCTCCTGGAAGGGTTTAACTTGATGGATGTCCCTATGAACAAGCCTCTTCCCACATGGAGGAACAGAAGGGTGGGTGAGGCTACCCTCACTCGAAGATTAGATAGATTCATTATGAAGGGGCCCCTAATACAACAGCTGTATCACTATAAACAATGGGTAGGAACAGGGGGTATCTCAGATCACTCCCCCATTTATATAGAGATATTGGGGCCTCACCATAAGCCAAAAGCCCCTTTCAAGTTTAACCATGTCTGGCTTCAAGACCCTACTTATGTTCGTATGGTTTCAGACTTTTGGGTTGAAACCCAATCGATAGATCTGATTACATGGCAAAAGGTTTCTGTTTAAACTTATCCAAGCTCAAGCATCTTTCTATTAACTGGGCTAGAGAAAAACATCAAAGGGAGAATTCGACTCTATTACACATAGAATCAGAGCTCATCTCTCTGCTCGATGAGTGAAGTCTGGGGTTTATCACTGTTGAAGACAAATCTCATTTGGTTGAACTTGAGAATCAGAAGGCTTAGATCCTGAAGGAAAGAGAGGAACCCATCCGTCTTCGGAGTAAAGCCATATGGCTGAAAGCAAGGGATGACAATACAAGGTTTTTTCAGAACTATGCAAAAGGTAGAAGGTTACAAACACCATTTGGAATCTACCTCTTCCTGAAGGAGGTGTGGCTAATTCTTTCAATAAACTCTCCCACCTTGACTCTACTCATTTCAAGAACCTATACAAAATCCCTCCTGGTTCGAATCTTGCTGATATCATTAATGTGGCTGGTCACTTCCCAAGATTTGTTAATGAGGATGAGGCAGAGGCACTTTTCGCTCCCTTGACATTTGGTGAGCTTGAAGGCACACTAAAATGGTTCAAAAAGGACAAGAGCCCAGGACCGGATGGCTGGACCATTGAATTCTACCTCGCTTTCTATGACCTCCTGGGACAAGATCTGCTGAAGGTCGTGGAAGAGTGCAAATTGTCTAGATCTCTATACAATGCCATCCACTCGTCTTTCATTGCCCTCATTCCAAAGTCCGACACCCCATCCTCCTTTAATGACTACAGGCCCATCTCTTTGTGTAATTGTTTGTACAAAATCATCTCTAAGATCATTGCTAATCGCCTCCACCCTATTCTCTCTCGACATATTGCTCCCCGACAATTTGCTTTTCTTGAACATCGACAGATTCATGAAGCTATTGGCTCGGCCCAAGAAGCCATTCATATAATCTGGAGTAGACACCAAAAAGCCATTATTCTTGAGATAGATCTGGCAAAAGCTTTTGATCGTATCAGTTGGCTTTATATTAAGATGCTCCTTATCCATTTGGGCTTCCCCCAAAATTTCATCACCTGGATCATGGCCTGCGTCACCTCTCCCACCTTCAGTGTTCTCATCAATGGGTTTGCATATCATTTTTTTCACTCTGAGAGGGGGCTTAGACAAGGATGCCCCCTCTCACCTCTCCTTTTTTTTATTGTCATGGATGGTCTTAGTCGATTGATTGTATCAGCTAAGAGAGACGAGGATCTTTGTAGACTCAAGATATCTGATGACTGCTTTCTCACCCATCTACTTTTTGTAGATGATGTTCTTATTTTTCTTGATGGAAGTATTTGGGATTCCCGCTCCTTTTCCAAGATTCTCTCTCTTTTCTCATCAGCAACTGGGATGTTATCCAATCACTCAAAATCCACCATTACTTTTTGTTGTATAGGTAAATCCCCTCTACGGATAGAGGCGATCCCTACTAGCCCAACAGGGGTCTAGCAACAATCGAACAATGCTACACCGCAGGTTCCTAGTTGTAATTAACAAGTGGGTGAGAATAACCTACTTGGATTCCAACGCTTGTTCGTCGAAGAGATATTCCTCTCGCTCTTTCGCTCCAGCCGATCACAATTCCCCGCTATCCTCGCAGATGAATACCTGCACAAGCAAAAGAGAGCAAACAAAAGCGTAAAATCTACTAACAACAACTATGTATCGGTCAGGAAAGATACAATTTGCATTAATCAATCATTGAACAAATGTAAATGGAACCATAAGAGTAGTCATCTATCTTTATTAACAAAAAGTAGAGTAAGGTACAACCGGTGTCCTGACGCTGAGTCCTTCCCTAGAGGGTCCAGCCAGCATATCTCCCAAGCATTCACCTTTGGGACAAATCTCCCAAGTCAAAAGGTCTCTCTCTCACATACAAGGCAGCAAGCTTATGACCTTTCTCAAGTTCAAAACAATCCTCACACAACACACCAAGGCTTACAAAGAGCAGCACTAAAATGTACAAAGAATTCCTCAATCAAAGTCTCTATGTTCCAAACTATCTAACTAAAAAACTAGATGCTCATGGCAATGGTGGAGGCTTATAAAGGAGAAGGAGTCTCCTTGAATAGGCAAAGGATGAGTTCTCCCCCACAATAAGTGGATGGTCAGTCGAACAGACATGCCAGAGAAAGGATGGCGACCTCAGCAATGCTAACAACCAGTTCTGGAGGGATCTGGAAGGCTGGTTGTTGGAACAAATTCGCCCAAACAGGATCAGCGCGGAAAACCCGTGAACTGCCGCGCTGACATCGCAAACCGACGTAGAAGAAATCTGGTCAGCGCGAAAAGGACAAACGTAGGGGGCGCTGTTCGTAGAAATGGGACCAGCGCGGAAAAGACGTGTTCTTCCGCGCTGGCAGCGCAACAACAACATTGGCCTCCGCCTGTCAGCGCGGTTATTTTACCAACAGACGCGATGATCCATTTAACTTAGGCAAAGAGGGTTTTTTAGCCATTTTGGGGAGCATGAGTATAGGTGAATGTGGTTTCACAACACAGTAGAGAGACTAACATGGTGGCAGTGACATTTTACTGTGTAACAGATGCCCCCTAAAGCATGAAGCCCGAGAGAGTGGGAGGGGTGAAATGCTTTACAAGACTGCTGGACTGGAACACCACTGGAGAGAACCTGCAAGCGGATACAACTGATATTTCAATTCTAGGCATGGGCGCAGCCATCCAAAAGACATATATAAACAAGGTCTATGGTGTGGACGCAGCCACCCAGCTGAGAAGACCATAATGATAAGAGGTATGGTCGCAGCCATCCTTAAGAAGACTCAGGTATGGTCGCAGCCATCCGTCAAATGAGTCATGTAATGATGTCCCACAAAATCGCAACCTGGTCCACAATGGACTAGAACCAGGGTCTTGCGCTCCATCCGAATCCGAACAAAGTACAAGTTCAAACATGTGAATAGATGTGTCGAAGTCGAACATGCTTGAACATCGTCTGATTACCAGCCAATAATGAGAGCTGTTTAACAGACGCGAGAGGGGCCACCAATGATGACGATGGTCCTCAAGGTACTATAGGTACAATCCATGGCATGTGAATGAATGAGCCGATGTCGAACACCCGCGGAATTATTCGATCGGAGGCCAATGATGAAAACCTCACGTCGAACACGAAAGACCTGCCATTAAGGCATGCAGGCCCCAAGGTACCTGAAGGGAGTCTCTAGGTCACTCCTGGATAATGAGCTGAAGTCGACAGGAAGTGATCTTTATCGAAGGTGGGCCATAATGATTCCCACATCGTCGACGCGAGACGGGTAGAGACAAGTTGTTTTGCGTGAAATATCAGAGGGAGGTTATACTTGCAGAGGTCAACTTCTCTTGAACATATCGGCGGCACAATGACGGATTTGGCAGTATTTGGGGGTCAAATGATCAGAAGTCATAATGAAGAGGCAATGAGCAGATGAGTGGCCAAATGGGATAACCCAAACCCATGAAGGCAAAAGTGAAGCGAGATGAGATATCCCCACCCAGACACGAATGCAAACAGTGCCATGTTCAAGAGCGACATACTGCCGATGACGACGATTACGGTTCCTTTATTTCCCCCACCATTTCTGGCGAGTACCCCGATTATTTTTGGATAACAAGCTTGACGGGGATAGCATATGCTTGAAGAGGCGTCATTTCGACGGGTCCCGATGTCATTTAGTTTTAACGAGTCTGACAAAGGAAGAACTCGGCGTCTTTTCATGTTTTAGAGAGTTTTGAAAAGACAGCTGAAAAGGAAACTCCAGGGGGTTGCTTTTTCGTACAGTTGTGTCTCTCGAGCCCGAAAAAGTATAAAACGATGCTCGAAAGAACCGCCCGATCGTTACGACCGAGGAGTACTTTTCATAAGTAGCGATATCAACCTGAAAAAGTAAAAAAGCGATTGACATCACGTCGTTTTAGAACCGATAACGA
>APFE030374962.1:205891-220052 GCA_000404065.3 Pinus taeda
ACAAGGCAACAAGCTTATGACCTTTCTCAAGCTCAAAACAATCCTCACACAACACACCAAGGCCTACAAAGAGCAGCACTAAGATGTACAAAGAATTCCTCAATCAAAGTCCCTATATTCCAAACTATCTAACTAAAAAACTAGATGCTCATGGCAATGGTGGAGGCTTATAAAGGAGAAGGAGTCTCCTTGAATAGGCAAAGGATGAGTTCTCCCCCACAATAAGTGGATGGTCAGTCGAACAGACATGCCAGAGAAAGGATGGCGACCTCAACAATGCTAACAACCAGTTCTGGAGGGATCTGGAAGGCTGGTTGTTGGAACAAATTCGCCCAAACAGGATCAGCGCGGAAAACCCGTGAACTGCCGCGCTGACATCGCAAACCGACGTAGAAGAAATCTGGTCAGCGCGAAAAGGACAAACGGAGGGGGCGCTGTTCGTAGAAATGGGACCAGCGCGGAAAAGACGTGTTCTTCCGCGCTGGCAGCGCAACAACAACATTGGCCTCCGCCTGTCAGCGCGGTTATTTTACAAACAGACGCGATGATCCATTTAACTTAGGCAAAGAGGGTTTTTAGCCATTTTTGAGGAGCATGAGTATGGGTGAATGTGGTTTATAGCACAGTAGGGAGACTGACATGATGGCAGTGACATTTTACTGTGTAACACTTTTGCCTAAACCTCCATCCAAGAGACACATCTTGCTCATCAATTGTTCCCTTATTGCATTAATCCACTAGACCGGGGTCTCAAATACCTAGGGTTCTGGATAAAGCCTATCAGCCAGAAAATTGTTGATTGGGTTTGGCTCGTCACAAAACTAGAGAAAAGGCTTAACATATGGAGCCACAGATATTTGTCCAGAGCTAGTAGACTTGTTCTTATTAAATATGTTCTTGAGGCCACTCCTATTTTTTGGATGGCACTCGCTTGGATTCCTAGGAGCATCTTGGCTCGTTTGCAACAAATCTACAACAAATATCTTTGGAAGGGAACTAGGACAAATGGATTTTTGCATGGGTTGGCTGGAGCAAGATAGTGCTACCCAAAAAATGGGGAGATTGGGGCCTAAAATATCTTCCTTTTTTGCACAAGCACTTGCTGCAAAAATGGGATGGACTTTGTTGACCGAACAGAATCTATGGACTGCCATCACATATCACAAGTATATTTGGCCTCAACAAATTATGGATTGGATTCGTTTGCCTAGTTGGCCTAAATCTGACATCTCATCTGTCTGGAAGGCACTCCTTCACTCTCTGCCGCTCATCAAGGATAATCTGGCCTGGATAATCAACGATTGATTTATGGCTCGCATTGGTTTATATCCATGTATTGGAGGTGGAGGAAGATACCAGATGTCTAGAGAAATCATATAGCATCTCCATTCACATGAGCTCAAGGTACTTGAAAACATTGCAGATCCTCATAATTCCACCATTTTTGCTCAAAGATGGAAATCTTCCTTACAACTCGATTTACAACAATGTTGGCACCAAGAATGGCATGATTATATTTCTGCTCTATCTAACTCTCATATCAGGATAAAAGAGGGCTTGGATGAACTCATTTGGTGTCATGCGGACAATGGTATATACTCACCTAAGTCTGGTTATTTAGCCCTGATCTCCCACAAGATACAGGATTTGATTACCTTTTAGTGGAAGCCTATTTGGAAACTTACTACGCCTCCTCGGACCAGACTATTTTTTGGTGTATTCTAAAAGACAAAGTTCCCATAGGTGATAATATTATGCATCGATCCTTCCATGGGCCAAATTGGTGTACATTATCCAAAAGTTCATCAGAATCGACTTTACATCTCTTTCTGAAATGCTCAGCCTTGATTGATCTCTGGAAAAATATTTCCTCTACTATACACTTCATGGGTTTCTGGGAAGGTGAAGACATAAACAAAGCATGGGAAGGTTGGTACAATCGGCATAAAGGGTCAAAACTTCAAAGCCTCCCTTTGATTATCAGCTGGCATCTCTGGCTGGCTCGGAATCCTTCTATTTTTTACAACAAACCCATGTGGTGGCCACAAACTGTGGCATGTATAGTATCGGCATTTAATGAGATGCCTGAGCCTCCACAACCCCGAGCCCGCATGCCACATACTCCTCCACATATTGATAAAAATACCGCTTGGGTGTATTTTGATGGTGTAGCAAAGCAGCAGGGATGTGGTGGTGGATTCATCTTATACATTAGTGAACATCATTACTTCAAATTTAATATGGGATTAAGGGCTGGAACAAACAATTTCACTGAACTCATCACCCTTCGTCATCTCTTGCATTTCTTTGGGGCATAACTGCATGAGCATTAATATTTTTGGAGACTCGAAGATCATTATTAATTGGTTCAATAATATCATTGCTTGTCACATACACACACTTAGTAATATTTTGGATGAAATAAACATTTTCAAGGCTCAATTTAATAATATCACATGCAATCATATTTACAGGGAACATAACAGTTGTGCTGACGGGCCATCCAAGGCGGCCACGATACTTCCCAGAGGAGAGTGAATGATACAGGAACAGTGAGGGACAAATGAATACCACTACCATCACCACCCATACATAGATCTATATTATCATAGAGAAGAGAGCCCATGATCTAGTTTTCTTTTGGAAATTTTTGAACAAATGTTTATCTTTGAAAATTATGAATATATTATATAGGATATTTATGTATGGCCCTGCGTGGCACATGTACAGACTTAATAAAAGGCTCCTTTTTATGAACATCCTATGTGGTGTTCTGGACAGTATACAGTTATTTTGCAGAACTTCCAAAAAATTTTACTAAGCCCTCTGGGGCTAGATAGATACAACATATGCATATCACATTTACAATATGTAATTTTTCAAATTTAATGTAAAATTATGATTTTTCCAGTGGAAAAAATAAATAAATTAAGGACGAACCATCACTTAACATTAATATAAAAAAACCAGTTAAAGAATGTCAAATATAAATGAAAGCCATAAGAGAATAAATTAGGGAAGGACCATCACGTAACATTAACATAAAAAAATCAGTTGATTAATATAAAAAAATCAGTTAAAGAATGTCAAATATAGAAGAAAGCCATAAGAGAATAATAAATTAGGGAAGGACCATCACTTAACATTAATATAAAAAAATATGTTGATTAATATAAAAAAAAATCAGTTAAAAGAATGTCAAATATAAAGGAAAGCCATAAGAGAATCATAAATTAGGGAAGGACCATCACTTAACATTAATATAAAAAAATCAATTAAAGAATGTCAAAAACAAAATCATAAACTCAAAAATAATTAATCATATATTAATCGGAAATTATTGTGCATTAAACAAATGAAAGAAAAAAAAGAGTTGTTTTTAGTGTGATTTTTTGGATTTTCAAGTGTTGGAATCTAGCATAAACAATTGAGGTGAAATCTTGATTTGTGTTATTTAAATTGGTTTTTTGACTGTATATATGGATTTAGCACCTTGAAAAACCCCTAGGGCACTTCGATTGTGCAGGAGTTACCCATCAAGCTTGTGATTTCAATCAATTCCTACCGGATTTTAGAGAAATTAGACCAGGAAACCCATCAGAAAAGCTTCCAAAAAATCTCTTAAAGACAACTCGAATAAAAAATGAAACTTAATATAATATATATAAACAAACAATAAGAAACTAATAAATTAAGAAATAAAAGAAACTTCAGAACTAAATAAAAACATATAAAATATATGTTTCTATAAAAAGTAAAACTAAATCAAGAATTACTCAAAGATAAATGAAAGGATAAAAATAATTAAATTAAATATATTAAAAATATTAAAAATAAAGATATATATATATATAATATATATATATATATATATATATATATATAATATATTATATATATATAGATATATAAAGAATAAATATAAATTTAAGTAGGAAAAAAACCATTATTAATTAGGAATTTTTAAGAAAAGGAAACGCATAGATGAATCTAAAAAATGGAACAAATAAAGAAATGAACAAAGGGGGGGAACAATATTAAAAAGAAGATCCCTAAGAAGAAAGGGTAATGCAATAACTATTAATTCTCCATCCATCGTCTCTATTTAGATTACTTGATCTCCTCTCAATCTTGGTGGTCTCCCTAAACTTTTGTTGATGGAAATGATCAATCCTTGTAAGGACCTAGGCCTTTTCAATACAGATTTGATGTTTCGTCTTCTCTGCATGTTTTTCCAATGCTGAGGAGTGATCCCTACCATGTTTGATGTTGGTTGCATGCTCGTGAATTATTTGATTTATGGAGTGCCTAGTTTCTCCAATGTAGAGGGTCCCACGGGAATATGGGATTACATAAACACCTTTCATATTTTTAAGGCCCACTGAGTCTTTTACAAATCTTAAGGAGATTTGAATGGTGTTTAGGGGCCTAAAGTTGGAAGGAACCCTTTGCTTCCTAAGGATCCAAGCAATGTTATATGTGGTCCCTTGGATAAAGGGAAGATGCACCTTGGAAATCAAATCTGTGGACTCTTTCTTTATCCTTGGACCATTGGTTTCTTACAAGTTGAGACCTTGGTGCCTACTATAGCCATTATCTTTGAATACTTGAAGGAGATGGGATTTCTCACTATCAAGGTGACTTTCATTAGAAACCCTTAAAGCACGAGTAGCAATGTGTTGAGATCTCCCATTTTTTTAGCATAATGATAGGATTTAACATGAAGATATTGCTCAGTATGAGTCTTCATCCAAAATACCTGGTGAGAGAAAGAACCAAAATCCTTCTCACAGATAAGAACTTCAAGAAAATGCAGGCTACCATTAGCTTCCTATTCCATTGTAAATTTGATGGAGCTAGATTGATTGTTAATATACTGAAAAAATAGATCTAACTTCGCACGCCTATGAGTCCATATGGTGAAGGTATCATATACAAACCTCGTCCAAAGATTTGGCTTGAATTGAACTAAGGTCAATGCTTTGGATTTGAAGTACTCCATGAGAAAGTTAACCATGACAAGGGAGAGTGGAGAACCCATGAAAACTCCATAAGTTTTTCCATAGAATTCACCTTCGAAGCTGAAAAAGGTTGACATAAGGAAAAAGTCCACCAATTTGGTTGTATCTGGATATTTAATGTGATTGATCATTTTTATAGCCTCTTTGATAGGAATATTAATTTAAAGGGATAACACATCAAAGATAACAAGAATATCCCTGGGTTCAATCTTGATACCCTTTAACTCATTGACAAAAGAGGAAGATATTTTAACAAAGGACTCCATAAGGCCAACAAGGAGCTTGAGATTTTGAGCTAAATATTTTGCTAGAAGATAAGTTGGCCCACCTATTATATTGAAAATTGGTTTTAGGGGGGAGGGGGTGATCTTCTTATGGATCTTGGGAAGTCCATAGATCCTTGGAGTAAGAAAGTTACTTTCAGTGAGCTTATGGCTAATGGAGCTAACTGTGCTACTAGATTTTATAGCAAAATTCATAACTTTTGAGACTTTCTTAAGAGGATTTTTATTCAACTTCTTGTAGCTTCCATTGTTACAGAGGTTATCCAACATATTTATATGGTAATCCTCCTTTTCTAAGATAACAACAACCCAAAACTTGTCATTTTTTAGAATACCAATGTTGGGGTTATTGTTCAAGGCCTTGAGGGCATCAAACTATGGCTTGTTAATGTTGCTCTTAGGGGTCTAGATTTTCTAAGAACAACTGCACAATCCTTCCTAATGACATATTTTGTGTTATCAAGTAAGTCTTTAATTCCATATTCAATGCCACAATAATATCTTCCACTTTGGATTTTTCTTCAAGAAAAGGAAGAGTTTAATCCTTTCTCCAAGAGATTATAAACTAGAGGATCAAATAAAAATCTAGAAAGATTTACCACCCTCTTATTATAAGGGGAGGGTGAAACCTTATTATTTCCAAGAGGAGGAGAAGAAATATTGACTCAAGGGTTATCCACAATGGGGTAATTTTTGGGGTTCAAAAAGCAGCCAATAACCAAGGCTTCTAGGGATAGGTTAATACCATGGGAATGATAAGCACCAGAGGGGTAAGAATTCAAATACACGTGTATTATATCTCATTGGTCAGAGTAGTTAACAACCAATGGGTGGATTGCATAATGGGAATGGTATGAGTAAGAGGAGGGGACCGCATTGTTTATGGATGGTGAGGGAGGATTCGTAGGGTGGTCAATGAAAGGGTCAAAGTGTGTCACAACAATGGTTGAGCAAAATCATTTGTGGTACATATGGTCGACAGAGGGAGGGCCTTCCAATGTGGAGGATCTGCTGGATCTAATCGAGGTGGGAGAAGAATGTGAAGGCTTTGTGGGATTGGTTCAGTGAAAAGGTAAGAATGGAACGATGAGAGATGAGAGGAGCTAGTCATGGTAAGATCATCGAAGCAGGTCAAATTAAAATCAGGGAGATCATTGATGAGGACACAAGGACTTGGAGAAAGCTGGTTGGTCAAGAGGAAAGGAAGAGAGAGGAGTCACATGCAGTGGAACCCTTGCACCTTGTATTTTGTTGAAATCATCATTAAAAACAACATTAGATCCATCATTGAGGGAAGGTTGACGATGATCGTTTGAACCAGTGTGTTAGTTTACACGCGATGGAGAGATAGACAATTAAGGAATATTATCACGAATCTAAGAGATGAGAGTGGAAATTTGATCGCCATTAACCAGTCACTCGAAGAAGATCGTGGCATATCATAAAAACACCCACGACAAGAACACTCATTCAAGAACTTGAGGAGCTTTTTATATTTTTTTCTTCCAAACTTCTTCCAAGTTAAAAGCTTTTAAGGTTGAAAAAGTGTCAATACTTTTCCATAGGGCCAAGGATACAATGGAAGATAGCTCCAAGTGCAGCGAAAACAACCCATGAGAGAGAAAATATAAACGTTTTCTAACCATACAAATTTCAAAATGAATAAGAATGAAACTAGCATTGAAAAAATATGATGGCTTTTAGAATTATTAATGCGATGCTTAATCCTAGCAAAAATAGGAACAATGGGAGAACCCCTACATCGTTTCAGAAATTACAAATCAAACTTCATGTTGGAAACTTGAAAGCGTATTTGTTTAAAATGATGAACCTTTCTAGTAATGTCCTTTCCATATAGGTTGTAATTTCTAGATTCAAACTTCTGTGATTCATATTGTATATTTGAAAATATTTCAGCAAAAATTCATTTTCAAAATATTGGGTCAACATCTTTCGAACCACCCAGACTAGTGTGGGGCATCGTAAAGACAAAAATGGAAAGTTTTATCTTAGCATGAAAATAAACAATGTAGCAATGTACAGAAAATCAATTCCTAATGGTTGGATTATAACAATGTATGCATGAAAATTAATAAATTAATTATTAAACAAAGGTTTTTCATTGTAACATTAAAAACCATATTCATCACTAAATAAGTTATTAGTAACTAACGAATTAAAAATACAAAAATAATGGATAAAGTAAAAGGAAAGGACCATCACTTAATATTTATATAGAAAATCAATTCAAGAATATCAAAAATAAAATCATCAACCACTAGAGTTGGTTCAATTAAGCACCTTACCATTGGGAGGTCACGGGTTCTATTCTTCTCGACACAATCAGAGTTAGGCCCATAAACAAGTGTAATATTCAACATTGCTACTTAGTATCCGCCTCTTATGAAAAAAGAAATTGATAGCTAAATTAAAGTAAAAACAATAAGATTGAAATTTTTTCTTTATTAAAATCATCATTCAAATATCCTAATTCCAATAATTGAAACTATGTGAGAGAATTAAAATGGATTTGAATCATGATAAGTTTTAAGCTCTTCATTTTTGGATGGTGTAATATAGTGATTAATTTATATATATTTTAAGTTTTCAATTTTTGTTATTTAAATTATTGATTTTATTTTTATTGTGTTTATATTGGGGTAGAGTGAAATAGTTTTATTTATGATTTAAAAATAATGATTGAAATATTAAATTTTGTTTTTATATTTATTTTTAAAGGATTGTGTTTTATTTATCAAATATATTAACTAAAAGAAAAAATTAGTTTCTTTTAATTGTCTACTAAGGGGCAAAGACTTGAATTGAAATTCATCACTTTCCTTTTAGTTAATATTGAATAAGATAAAAATATGAAGTTTTTTATTCATCGACTAAAACTTCACATTAAATTAAAATGTTATAATCTTCATATTCATATTTTCACTATATCATTAAATAAATTATATATCTTTTAATAATATTTTTATATTTGTCACACATATATCATATTTCTTACTTTTCTTGATTATCTCCATAAATATGTTAATTTCACTAAGAGATAGTTTTCGATCACTCAGACATGGGAGTACGTCATGAAATGGATCATCTCTCTTGAACTTACAAATAAGTTGGGAGAACAACAATGTTCATATCATAAAAGAATTATTTGAAGCATATTATAATGTGTATAAAGAAACAAGTATTACATGGTAGCTAGTCTTTGTTCATCGATAATTAAATCTTGGTTGAAAGTCATCGACAAAAAATATGAAATTCAATATATCCCCCTAAACATATGCTTAATACAAAAATATACAAGTTGTCTCAGTTGTCGAAAATAAAAATATGCTAGTTGTGAAGGATTAATAAAATGTCTACATAAAATATGCAATTCAATATGTCCCAATAAATATATGTTTAATAAACAAATATACAAGTTATCTCAGTTGTCGAAAAGAAAAATATGCTAGTTGTGAAGGGTCAATAAAACGTCTATATTGACCTAATAACATCTATATTCAAGTCAGTAATTAAATCTATGGTTGCAAACATTGTCATCTATGTTAACTTGGATTGGATTTCGGCTCTAATATAACTATATTTGTTTTGTTGGAGGAGATAGTATACATAACTCTATTTTTATAATATTCATCTTAATATTTTTTAAAATAATTGTGTATCTATTTATTTTGTGTTTAAAGACATATCTAATCTATCATTATTTTAAAAGTATTTGAGTTAAAAATATATTTATGGTGCCCATTTTGATATTATGTGGATGCAATTCACTATGTTAACAAAATTCAATTTAACATATAACTATTTGTATAGTGATGTGCATTAAGTATGGTTCGACACAAATTATTTAGATCCCAGTACAATTTTTTATAATACTAAAAATTATAAAACTAAAAAAATTTAGTATTAAATGTTAAAAAGTGTTGTTGTATAATAATTAACGATTAAGATCAATTTAACCTTATATCATGAAATAAAAACTTTGTTTATCAAATAATGATGGTTTTGTATTCAGTTATTAATAAAAGATTTTAAAATGGAGTATAGGATTTTTTTTTAAAACAAAAGTCACTTTAAATCCATTTATTGTGAAAGTAAAAAATTTAAAGTTTTTTTAACTATTAAAACTATGATTTTTTTTAGTGACAGATTGTGGCATTATACATGGAAAAAAATTTAAAAATATTATATGAATCCTCTCCATTCACCTTGCCACTCGTCCTTCCTTAACTTTTTGGAAGGTATGTTTTTTTTGTCATTTCAAGGTGTGGCCCAAAAGAAGTGTTATATTTTATGCCAAAAGTTAATTCACAGTGTACAAACTATTTTGACAAGTAAAGAGAGTATGTGTGACTTCATGAGTTAAAATTAAAAATTCTAATTTTTAAAAATTGAAATATATATTCAGGGTCAAAGGCTCACTTTAGCACCAATGTTATACATTTATTGTTACCTTTTGTAATAAGGCATTCAAGACAACACATTGTGAGGCGATTCCATATGTGAGCATGTGGTTTCCAGTTTTATACAATTGTGAAAAATGAACGCCTAACTTAGAGAATCTTCTGCAGTGTTATTTCCTCTAGGAGCCTATGCAACTTTAAGCATTCCACTGCTACTACTGTGGAAAAATTTCATCACATACATATTTTTAACCAAAACCCACAGCCTATGTAACTCTTAAACCCCTAAGAGCCTAACACCTAAAACCTTATTCTAAACACTGAAAACCACTCAGCCTTTAAGTAGTTTGGAAGTATGTGCAAGTAAGCAACAACCATTATGAAACAATAAAATTATTTATCTACCATCATGAAATCTTTGATCGATATTGTGGGTCTCTATGGATTTGTTTAATTTCAACTGTGAAGTTTCGTTCATCATAGTGCGGGTAGTCGTAGACCCCTACCAGTCCCTTTACTTGTCCAACCATTCCTAAACTGTTACTTCAATCCAAGAATCTGAAAAGGCCATAATGCCAAAAATACCTTTGCCTAAGTATGAAAAATAAGATGGCTTACAGATGCAAGAAAGAACGAAATACCCATCTAGAAAATCAATAAATTGATTATTTGGATTTGGGTGATCTCAAGGTAATTTGTGAAGATTTGGCATTGATTTGTAATTAAATAAATCTTAAGAAACAGAGTCGTTGAGTACCCCAGACTTGGGAAAATTATGTCACCAATGTGTACAACCATTTGTTTTGTGCTTTACACAACAACTTACTTCTCATTGTATTGCCTCATTTAACTTATTAATGTCATGTTTTGGGGACTTTATAGGTTTTGTATGAAGGCATTAAAGACAATGCACTATGATATTGGCAAGAAGCTTTAAAATTGACTCTCGCTTACATGTTTTCCTTCTTTTTAGCCATAAAATGCATTTTATTCTAAAATAAACACTTTAGGGTTAATTTGCAAATAATTTTGAAAAGTGTCAAAATGACGGGCACATAAAAAAATTAGATCTATCTATCTATCTATCTATCTATCTATCTATCTATCTATCTATCTATCTATTATATATATATATATATATTATAATATATATATTATATATATATATATATAATATATAATATATATATATATATATAATGTAACAGTCGTGATGAAATTCCTTGTAATAAAAGTTAAAAGCAATAACCACGGTTGATGGGACACTTATTCCAAAATGAATGTTGGGCAAGATATCCTAAGGGGTGTTCATTTGGTTGTTTATGGCTAAGGAAATTCGAAAAGGCAATGTCTAAGGCTTTGGAAAGGAAAATTAATGTATTTGGCACAATTATTTATGAAAATAATAGAAACTAGGAGAAAAAGGAGGTGAAAGGTCACGGGTTGCATGTGAGGAGGAAAATGAAGGAAAATAATGGAAAATGAAGAAAATAGAGGCCTCATTCATAAAAAGGCTTATGACGATCAATTGGTAACCTTTTGTCAATTTAGCTTTGGGGCTCTCTCATTATTCTCTCTCTCTCTCTCTCTCTCTCTCTCTCTCTCTCTCTCTATTTGGACACATAGAGTTCCTTGGAGCACTTTGGCATTAAATCAAGAAAGGAAAAGAAGGCAAGAGGAAGAAAATATCAAGTAGGGAAAGGCAGGATCAAGTAGCTACAACAAGCTTCATTGCAGGTATCGACTTGCATGTGTATTTTCCTTGGTAGATTTGGCATGCATGGCATTGCATGTGGTTCTTTTCCATCATGGCATGGGTTTTTCTAGATGTAACAGTGTTCTTCAGCCTAGCATTGCCATTTCTTGATAGATTTGATGAGATGGGTTTCTCATATTTGTTGGAAATAATACTGAGAGGGGGGGTGATTCAGTATTATCAGGTCAAAAATTCCTTTTCTAAAACCAAATTGTATACGCTACTTCAGTTAATTAAACCCGCGTATATACGCAACTATTCAGAAAGAAACCCGCGTAAACAAAGCAAACTTTTCATTTACTTTAACTTTCTGATGATGATTGTAAATCTGTGATGCAGAATCAAATAACCAGTAATCAGAGACAGTAAAACAGAGCAGAAAGACAATCACACACAAGAACACAAGATATAAGGTGGAAACCCAATGTGGGTGAAAACCACCTGCTGCAATTCTTCTCTATCTTTCTTTAATTAGAAACTTATGTTTACAATGTACTGGTGCAGTCCTTTACCAGTACGCAGGCTGCAACCTGCAAAGAGATACAACTCTCTCTCGTTCTCCAGCTTATCCTGGAAGGGAGCTACAACCCCCTTTAGCTCTTACACTAGCCAAGATACTAGTATGTAGGTGCTGGCCTACATAAGGCTACAACCTTCTCTTTCTTCCAGGGACCACGTTTCATAAATTTTCAGACTAGATCCATGAACATTAATCAAACATCAAGAGTTTCTTCATCAACCAAACTCCTTTTCACCAATTCAAGTAGATACTTCTCTGACAGCTATACCCAAATCACAGTACCAGAAACCATACACCAGAAAACTGAACCCAGAACACAGCAGTA
The DNA here is from genome assembly GCA_000404065.3 of Pinus taeda. Lineage (NCBI taxonomy): Eukaryota > Viridiplantae > Streptophyta > Pinopsida > Pinales > Pinaceae > Pinus > Pinus taeda. The sequence goes on from APFE030374962.1 coordinate 218,219, forward strand.
ATAAACAGAAGCAGCAAGATCACAATTCAAAATATATACGCTTCTTTAACAGCCTGAAACCTGTGTGTATACGCTTCTGCGTATGGAACAACCTGCGTATACGCTTCTTTACTTCTCTTAACCTGCGTGTATACGCGGCTTCTCTTCACTGAACCTGCGTACAGATCTATAAAGGATAATTCACTCTTTCAGATATTCAATCACTAATTAACTCAGATTATCAGACTTATAGATCAAGTAAGCGCCACATCTAGCAGACCAAAATCATACAAAAATACTATCATTCAAGCTTAAAGATTATGACCCAAGAATAGATCTTATCCTTCTTTTGCGCTAAGGTTCCTCCTTCATTCAGATCCAAATCTGCATCACAACCCAATTACCAATATACTAGCACTAGCATTTTATCAGATATTCAATAATAATGCAGATGATCCTTTGCCACATGATCTCCTTCCTCTTTTATAGTCTTAGGCCTTCCTCAATACCATGGTCCAAAGCCATAACATTTCAATAACATGAACCCAAAACTAGGGATCAACACATCTGACGAGACGCCATGGTCCAAAACATAGGTTCAAATCCCAAGGAATAACTACCATGGACCAAAAGTATGATCCCCAACATATACGCGCTTTTTCAACGTATAACCCGCGTGTATATGCGTCTTTGTTTAGATGAACCTGCGTATATGTCTTTTTCTTTTCTCTGAGTGCTTGAACTGAGATCTGTTACCAAAGAGAGTTGCCATCAAGGACAACACCTGTGCCATGGCTCCAAACTTGTGCCATAATGCTAACAATCTCCCCCTTTGGACTTGATGGCAACACCAAGATCTCTCCCCCTTTGTCATCAAGGGAAAAGGATTGTGCTCCCCCTGAGTACATGCTGAAATCTTTGTTCTGCGGAGCTGACCATGCTCCCCGTGACTGAAGGCAAGATATGAAAAAATATGTTCTTCAAGAAGAACCAAGACTTATACATCATACAAGACCTTCCTATCACCAAAAGACTCACTAGATACATCCATTACCCAACCAAGTCGGGATCATCTACCCAACCAAGTGGGAATACATAAAAAATTTACATAGTGGGGAAACCAACATAGGCTGTTACATGACCTTGACACCATATAAGAAAGAGATACATGACATAGAGACGAAATGTATGACTTATGAAAGTCACCAACAACTGATAGCAACAGCAACTGTCAATCACCATTCAGATCAGCAACCAAGATTTCCTTTTGTTCTCCCTTTGCCTCTGTTCTACCTAAAATCAACAACCGCTATGAACTAGAATCAAAAGCTTCTAAGATAATGCCAACAATGCATTATTCGAAGATTATCTGCTCCTCCTGAAGCTGTGCCAAATGGTCTCTATCAAACCCACATCAGAATATCTTCAACCAGAGCCTACTCCTTCTGATATCCATCAAGCTTCCATATACGCGACTTTTTTTGCACAAACCAGTGTATGTACGCGGATCCTCCTCATCCAACACACGTACACCCATTTTCTCTGAAACAGACAAGACTTAACAGCAAGACGATACATCAACTACTCCCAGCTTTTGTCTGAGATATTCAAAAGTTTCCCTCGGTAGTGGTTTGGTGAGAATATTAGCTACTTGTTCCTTAGAAGGAACATACTCCAATTTAACCTTTTGTTCCAACACTTGTTCCCGGAGAAAGTGATACTTGATCGGTATGTGCTTGGTCTTTGAATGCATGACTGGGTTCTTTGAAATGCTGATTGCACTTGATTATCACATAAGAATGGGAGATAGGTGGGTACAACGTGATTTGAAAATCCTGCAAAGTCTGCACATCCA
>APFE030374963.1:0-93865 GCA_000404065.3 Pinus taeda
GTTAATTTTGGAATGTTTTATTCATGATTTACTTTTTTTACACTAGAATGTTAATGCATGCCCTTTTGGAATGTGAGGGGCGGTGGGTGGTGCGATTGTTGATCATACAAATAAAAAATTTATGATATATTTTCGTTGTTAATTTAAGTTAATATGTTTTTATTATTTACTGATTTACATATTTCTATTTTTTAGGAAAATGGCATCAAAGAGAATTTCAGTGAATCTTTCTGGACCAAAGACTCTTAAAGGTGCATCTTCAAGAAACATTGGTGAACGAACTCCACCTGACCTCATGACTACAAATCTTTCAAGTGATAAGAAGATGATTTCAGACTGGAAGAATTCAAAAGAGGTGAAATTTCCATCAAGAATCTGGTATGTGAAAGAAAGAGAAAGCACAAATGTGAATTTATCTATATATTGATATACCAAATCATAATGGAACTTTTGAGGTGTTGGGAAGAGTCATAGATATGTGTTCAATATCAAAAACTGAAGTTGTTTACATACTTACAAAAGCTCTCAAGTCACATGAAAGGATTAAATATTGACTATCTTATTCATGGTATGACACAAAAGCGGTATATACAAAGTTGTGTAAAAAAATTGTAAATGAGATGACACAAAACATCGTAAGTATTGTTATTTATATTTGTATTTTACATTCTTGAAAGTGTCTTGCTATATTTTTTAACTTTGTTTTTTATTGTCATATGATATTTTGTTTAGCAGAATTTTGTTGAAAGTTGTTCAATTAGGTTGGGAGGCATTCATTTCATAGAGCATGATATCATGAAAATTGTCAGCAGTTTTTACTCAGTGCCACAAGAAGGTATGGAAGATAAGAAAAATGTAATAATTGATGATGCTACAAAACTACATCCAAAGAATCAGAAAAAAAGGCCTCTGGTGGATAAATCTAGCAAGGGTAAACAAGTTACTTTTGAGAACGATGAAGTTGAAATTGATAGTGAAGCATATGTTGCCATCACTGAAGATGACATTCGAACTGACAAGAGCCATAAAAAACCAAAAGTAACATTGCCCAAGAATAAATCTGTTGGGAATATTATGACCAAGAGAAGTAAATTTGAAAATTTTGAAGCCGTCATTACTAGCAGTCAAGAACCTAGTGAAACTTCCAAAGAACGCAGAGAAATCATTACACCAGGAGCTGATTTAGAGGATGGCATTATTAAAACAAAACAAAATGCCATTCGAGAAAATTTGACAAAGAGAAACTTAATTGATGGTGGTCGCACATTTCAGCTTAATGTCAGGCAAACCTATAAAGCAAGTGAAGGACAATGTCAATGTCAAGTTAGAAAGCCACATCATCTACATGTTGACAACTTGAAGACATTGATGAGGCACAATCCATATTCTCATGTGGTTAGTTATGTGCTTCTTGTTGATCCACTTCAAGTTCCCAACAAAGAAGCATTTGATAAGTCAAAATGTTTTGAATACAATTATTATGTGCTTGGGGGAAACCATTCTGTAGAAGCTCAAAGATAATTGATAGATGAATATCCTAATAACTCACATTTTGAAATAATGAAATGTATCATTTATGTTGGTTTATTAGATACAGAAGAAAAGTTAGTGGCATGGGATCATAATTCAGATAATGAATATAGGATGTCTATGACTTTCATCAAAACGGTTAGATTTATTCATAGTGAATTTCAAGAGAAATGTGGCGGGGATAGGATAAATTTTACTGCATATTTTTGAAGGGAATGTTGCATGGAAATAGGCTATCAAATTGAAGAGAAACCCAATTAAAAAGGTGGAAAATGCAACCTTCCTAGTGATTTATTTAGAGGTGCTGATAACATTTTCCAATTGGCATTTAGAACTGGAGATGTTTGGAAGTTGATTAATGAGATTTTTAGCATGTGGGGAAACATTGACATTAAAAACTAGAAGGTCAAAAAGTCTAAGCCATTGATATGTAGAAGTAGTAAATCAACTCCTGAATTGAAGCAACTTCCAGAAGATATGACTATCACACCTTCGAGAGCAATGCCAAGAGTGAAAGATGAAAAAATTGTCAAAACAATGTTATCTCGTGTGAGGTCAGGGGAATTATGATTGGAGGAAATGTTTAAATAATTTCAAAAGTAAGTTTGTTGAATTATTTTTATTTATTTCTAGATTATAATTATATTTAAAAAAACATGTTGTTCTTGGTAGTATTTGTTATACATATCATTATATTAACTTTTTGTTACTTTATCTATGTATTCACAAAGTTTACATGAAAATTCAAGAACAAATGGTTAGATTGTTGAATGAAGATAGTTGGGATGATGTTGTACGCAACTATCCAAATTCAAGTTGTACATCAACATTCAAAGCTTTTTATCTTGCATTTAAAAACGTATCTTGATTTATACATTCATTTTTATTCACTTGTGTACTATTTTTAATTTATAACTTACGTATATATTTGTTTATTTTATAAAAGATGAGGAAGGATGATAATGGAGCGCCAGATAGTTTCAAAACCTTTATTGAAAAAATAAAGATCGAAAGAATCAGAAAGCAGCGTATTAAGAATGTTCAACTTGATTAAAGTCTTAATCATTTCATTTGGAATGGGCTAGACACTATTCAATATCAAGTAATACAAGGTGACTGTGAAGACATTGCTGAACTCATACTTAAAAAGGATTATGCCCTAGTCATTGCAAATATTCCCCATGGTTTCAATATTCCAAACATTGACTATGATAGTGACCCTTATACTTATCAAGCTCTTAGTAAAGTGGTTGCGGGATTTGTAGATGTCACGTCATCACCATTATGGAGATTTGTGACATTTCATTCAGACACACAATTGGCAATGATATTGTCAAGCTTCAAGGGGAAAATAAATTCAAGGATGCAGCATAAATGGTAAGGCGTTGAAAATGTATATTTGATTAATGTTGAAAAATTTATTATGTACAAGTTAATTGAATTTTTACTATTTCATGTTACTGGAAAAAGTCAAATCTTCTTAACAATGAAGATCAACAATTTATAAATTATTGTGAGTTCATTCATATTGATAGTTGGGCAAAAGATGATAGCCATATGTATATGATTTTTAATCGGGTAGACGGAAAGAGTCATAGCCAAATACTCACTTATGATGCTGTTGTGAGAAAGCTAACATATGAAGACAAAGAAGGAAAAGGAGAGATAGTTAACATTTATCAAAACCCACAATTATTGATTAACTATCTTATAGACATTTGTTCAGGTCACAGAGATTGGGTTCTGGATTTATTTTTTGGGTCAGGTAAGTTTTATTATATGGAATTGAATTTTAATATGTTATTTTTTAATTAATATGCCATTATACTAATTTTGTTATTATTTATTTTGTGCTTGATAATTAGGTACAACACTAGCATGTTTCCTTCAAAAGGAAAGAAAGAAATTGCAATTGAAAAGGATATAGTACAGTGCAATTTCATTCAGCGAAGAATTAATGTTCTTCAATTTCTTCCAGATGCAATGCAAGAAATTGGGTTGAAGAAAGGGGACTTTAGTGAATCACCTGTGGCAAAAAAGGCAAAGGAACCCCAACCACCATTACATGGAATGTTTGGAAAGACTTAGATTGGGAGATTCACAGACATCAAAGGCCCATTAGAAGATGAAAATGAGCAAAAGGAAACAAAAAATATTGTGGAAGAAGACAATGATGAAACTCTAGAGGACGAAGAGTTTGGATTACGTGACATTGTTGATCAAATTTAAGTTATGCTTGTAAATCAAGCTTTGCAATGTTTTGACTTTGACATTTTATGAGAAGAATAAACACTCAATTAGGGTTGTTATACGTTCAATATTTGTAATATGTGATTTTTGCATTCATTTTTAACGTAATCATTATTTTTTTTTAAAAAAGCGATTATTATTATTTTTTTGACATGAAATTCATAAAAAAAACTATTATTTAACAATTTTTAGTTAAAATTATCATATAAAAATTGTGATTTTGACATGTCAATTCTAGCAAAAAATTATCAAAACGTGTAGTTTCTTATTTATATTTATGTTAAAAATGGTTATTTTTATGTCCATTGTTAAAAGATATTGTTTTTTAGAAACAATTATCTCATGTGGATTGAAAAATTAATTAAGGATGTATAAATATGTAGAATATCGAAAATTCTAAATATCGACCTCCTAATTTAAAATTGCAAAACAATAAAAACCTCACTAAAAAGAAGTTAAAATTAAAATAAAAACTAGGAAAATGTGAAGAAAACGATCACTTCAAAAACGATCAAATTTACAAAATAATTATTTACATTTTATAAATTAGAAAATTTAATGCCAAAAAACAGGTCTTTTAAAAAAAGGGGGTGATGTAGAATACTTATGTTTTAAAATCAGCTTGAAAATCAGTACCATTCTAAAATGATTCTAAAATTTAATGTACATAAAAAAATTGAAGTGCCAAAAACTATGCTCTAAAAAAACCATGTTTGTTTTGCATCACCCCTTTTCAGAATCAGGTCACTTTTTTTCTATCTCTACGAAACAGGTAACAGTATCAGTTCCCATTTCAAAGTTTACATTGTTGTGCATGAAGAAACCTCCATCATATGTGTATGTGCCATCCCTCAAGTCTACCATACAAACAAGTATACACCTGTCTCATCTATCTATGTGCTGCCCATGATCATAGATCAATCAACTCCCATGTGTCAAAGGTGGTTAAGTCTCGGCTCAATCCATGCACAAGTGTTGTCACCAAGGCATCATCATCATCGTAACTTCATCACTCCAAAGTGTCTCATACCAATCCTCCACATCAAGTCACTCTTTCAAGCCATTCCCATAGTTGCAGTCAGTGCTGGAATATGAGAAAACAATAAATTAGTTTAACCTCCTAGCCAACTGAATATAACCCATTATTCAAACTTAGAAGAGTTTGTTGCTTCCACTGTGATTATCTCTTTGCTACTTTCTCGTGCATAGCTTAGATATGGAGGAAGTCCTAAATGACATTCAATTCGATTCAAGGGTTTCTCTAGGTTATTCATGGAAAGTTTTAACTCATCCAACATGAGGAAGACTTCCTCCTTGGCTTTATTATGATACAACAGTACACTACGCAATAAAATTTACAAGTGCTAATAGAAATTAACAATATACATGTATTAGTTTTATCTTCGTCTTATTTCTGTTGTGTTAAGCACCCAATATTATACCTATTTAGCCACTTCGATATCTATCAAAAATTTGTGCTTTCCTACAATGTCATGTTTCACTACCATTATTTTGTCATGAATAAATAATTAGTGTGGATGCAATACAAAGGTGTTGAAGTTTAAGCTTTCTATTAGGCTCAAAATCCTCCTTGTTTTATGCAATGGGCCACTCCTTGTCATATTTGAGTGTATCAATGATGCATTGTAAGCTTGAATCAATAATAACATGAACTTCCTAAAATATGAACGTCTTCTCAAGAGATGGAAGTGAAGGGTATTGGAAGCCAAGGAGGAGAGGAACTTAGGAGATGAGGAATTTTCTCAATGATGGATTCAAAGAAGAACTTAAAGGGGAAATACCATTCTAACTTGAAAAGTATATCCAATGAGAAGGAGAAACCTAGCCAAACCTAACTATAATAGTCTAAGTGAGGGGTTGAGAGTTGACATGAAAAAAAAGAAAAGAGAAAAGATGTAACCAATGCCTGGGGGATACATTGGGAGAGAACATCATAAGAAAAATAAACAAAAAAGGGTAGGTTATTATCCATTATATAAATCTAAATTAGTATACCTAGAGGAAACCTCTTATGATATTATTGTAGTTGAATAACAATAGCTAATAAACGTTAATAATTGACCACATTACAAGGCCCTATATCTTGAATTAACATCTACTTTGTGGAAGTTATTACTATTTCTTGGAGCAAATGGACATAGCTACAAATTATGAGTGTTCTATAGAGGCATGTAGGATGAGAATGAAACCAATCATGGTTGTAGAAATACATACCCCAATATCATAACTAATGTTAATTCCAGCTCAGTTACAACCATTAAACCAATACTAGTTCCAGAGGGATTTGACTCCAAATTGGACTAATGTCAAATGATCCTCTAGGAAAATTCATGATGGCTTGTTAATGAGATTGGGAGGGTACAAGACCACATCTCATATTTGAGTTCTTGATGGGAGGATGACCATGCAATCTCCCAACTAACATGTGTTAATCATTCCATCGAGGGGAGATTCATATTTCTAGGTATGCCATTTCAAAACTTTATATTTAAATTTAGTTAATAAAAATATAATAACCTAATACTTACAATAAACTCTATTTCTAAATGTGTGCACACTCCTTTTATATATATACTCTATGCTATGCATATTACATTAAATATTTAAATAAAAATAATAACAAAACATGTCTTAAAAAATTCCCTTTACATGTATGTAGTTATATATGAGGATTGTAATAAAATTAATAATAATAATTTTTATAGATAGAGATGTGAAATTTATATATAATATAAACAATGTTATAAAGAACAAACATATGGCCATATTAATTACGAATCTATTAACTGTCGAGAAGGATCACATCTCTCAACATTTTCTCAAAAATTTCACACAAGATGAGTTTACATCTCAAGAGATTTGATCCCTCTCAACATTTGAGAAATCCAATAAATACGTATCTTAATTCTAAATCTATCAAGTGTTGAGGGATCTAATCTCTCAAGGTGCAAATATTTTCTTAAGTTTTTCACTCAAAAAAAGGTTTATATCACGAGAAATTCAGTTCCTTTCTATGCTTGGCAGATTCAGAGTAAAGATAAATATTTTAATCAATACAATCTCCTTTTGTAGTTTACAAATTTACAACAACCTAAATTAATATTAACTTTATCTCACTCTACTTCTATATTTCAAAAGAATAGAATATACTTTCAACTTAAATTAATATAGATTTTTGTATTTGGAGAATGAGAATGTACCCTCAACCTAAAGTAATATAAATTTTAGCTTTTATGAACTTTATGCCATGAAAATTAAATATTAATATAATCCAAAATGACTTCTTCAAGATTAATTACAACAATATTTTTAGGGTCAACGTTCGGTATTCATCATCATGACATAGATGGGGCACCTAATCTAACACGAAAGAAATAATGTGGAGATGCTTTAGAGAATCCAACATAAAAATCAAATAAAAAGGAAAGTCAACGTTAATTAGTCAAAAACTAATAAAATAAAATAAATTATTTAAACATTAAAAAACACAAAAACAGTAAAAAAACAAAATTATGGAAACTATAAGTATTTCTATAAGAATATAATATATTTAAAGTATAGTTATTAGAAGTTATTATTAAAAAAGGGAAGAAACATTATTCTTAAATTTGATAAAAAACAAGTTATGCAAAGTTCCTTATAAATAAGGTTCCCAATCCTCAGTGCTGATGGGGTATTAGAATTAGATATCATGGTATTAAAAAAATAAAAAGAAAAGGTCAACCTTAAAATTACCCTAAAAAAATAAATAAAACAATAAATTATTTCAAGGAATAAAAAGAATAAATATATTTTTTATAAGTATAAATATAATAAATTATTATAAACCATTATTAAAAAAACATTTTTTTAATTGAATGAAAATACATAAGGCTAAATCTTGGGGCTAATATATAACCAAATTGGAAATGAAATGGTTTTAAATTAGACATTATGTATTAAAAAACATAAAGAAAAATATTTTTTAATGAAACAATTAATAATTATTTTTTTTCGAGATTTTTTTCTTTTTTTTAATTTCCTTAGATTAATTTTTTTCTCCTCACTTTTTAGTGTTAGACTTCCTTCCTAATCTCTTTCTTCCGTCTTTATCTATCTATAGACTCTGTCAATATCTCTATCTATTTTTCTTATAACAACTACATAACTAAGGAGAAGAAGAAGCACCTTGACTTCCACATCTTGAGCATTTTTATTGTTGTTGAACACAAATATCTATTTGCTACATCTAGTGGTTTGATAGATCCAATTTTCTGATACGGACATTTGTTAGAAGGGTTTTCTAGATGTAGTTCACATATACATGTGTTTTCTAGAAGAGTTTGCTAGATCTAGTTTGTCGATATAGGGGTTCGCTAGATCCAGTGCCTTGATATAGGGGTTTTCTAGATACAATTTATTGATATAGGGGTTTTCTACATCTAATTCATTGATACAAGTGTATATCTAGTTCATTGACTTTATAGTGGCTTCAGATAGAGGATATATATTTCCCATAGCTAGATCTATTTCCCTGGTACATGAATTTTGATAATGTAGGTCTACAAACAATACTGCATGGGTTTTTATAAAAATATTTTATTTCCATGAGATTCATATATACATAGGTAGATCTACTAATCTTATGCATGGGTTTTGATAATGCAGGTCTAACAACGTGAAGAGCTCCATAACTTAGAAGAAGAAGAAGCATTAAGTTTTGAGCACCAAGTTTTCTCCACTTAGTCCAGTTACTTCGATGAGTAGAAGGTGTTTATTGCTTTTAAATGTATATGTCCATAGTAGATATAGTCCCTTAGTACTAGTGTTTTAATAAAAAGAAGGTTTGCATATGTGGAGTTGTAGCCACATTGACTAATTAACCTATTCTTTGCCACATTATAAACATATAGCCTATTCTCCACTAAATCCTTCCTCCATGATAATGGTGTGGCATTTACATTGGCCGTTTTATTCACTCGATTTCCTTTTCAATCACGAGATATTTCAATTTATATTGCATTTGTTGTTTTTTTATTTATAATGAATCAGCTTAACCCATTCACTAGATAATATGGAATCATCACAACGTCAATGAATGGTTAGATATTTTTTATTATAAATGTCGACATGGTATATGGAAATCCATATCGCTTTAATTAATTATTAATTTATATTGAATTTTGATTTAATCTTAACTTTTTGAATCATGAGATATTTTGATTTATATTGAAATTATAGTCTTTTATTTATAATGAATCTGATTAACCCATTCATTAGATAATATGGAATCATCGCAACTATATTGAATGGTTAGATATCTATTTTTATAAATATTGGCGTGGCATATCGTAATCCATATCATTTTGAACTAAAATCTAATACAAGTGTTATAATAATGCAGATCCATTTAATGGGTTCACATATCAGAAAAATGGATTCATAGTGGAGGGGAAAGGCATACATAATTTAATGGTATGTTTTTGCATTTCCATTATTTGAGGCTACGTCATTAGAATTTTCTGAGTGACCTCTCCTATTATGGAAGGATATGTGCATGTTGAGTCCTTTCCAAATCTCACCCATTGCATGTCTCTAGCATATGTCTCGTCCATACCCCTAATATTTGTCTTGTGTTGCTTCTACTTCATTGGTTTCTGCTCCATTGGTTACCCCACATGTTTCGTCCCCTCTAACTCATGTATTTGAGGCTTCAATACCAATGGCAGTGAAAGAAACAACCTTGGATCCTATGTCTAAGGCTTCACCACCACCAAAAATAGCAGAAACATTCATAGCACCTGCAACTAGGTTCTACTTTTGAAAGGTTGTGGATCAAGCATAGACCATCTAAAGCATATGGAAACCATTGAACTCTTCTCCATATCTTGACTATTTTAAAATATATTTAACCTTATGTATACGATACATTCTAAAGCATATGGTAACCTTTGGACTTTTCTCTATATCTTAGATACTTTAAAAAGTCTCTAACATTATGTATATGATAAGAGCAATATTTGGTTACAAAATTGATATATATGATACCAATGGCATTTGGTTAAAAAAATTAAGAATATGATAGTCCCACTTGTATAATCAAGCTTTCATTGGTTGAATAATGGTTTGATCAAGGCTCACGACATGCTTATTTAGGTTCTCGGCTCACCACATATCACAACATTATAAGATTAAATTTTACATGCCTTATGTAAATTTTAAGATTTATCAATATTATTTTTATGGAAAATTATTATGTATGATGATATTATTATTTTTGGATGGATCTTTTGAATTCACTTTAGAATAATGATATTCATGAAATCTTTTAATTTACTAATTACGCATTTGAAGTTTAGTTGTTTTGATTAAAGATGTTGATGATATTATTAGTATTATCTTATTATTTCATATATGTGTTGAAAATTGTCAATTTTTTTTTTTATGGATAATTATTATATATGATAATATTTCTATTTCATGAATGGATGTTTTCAATTTCCTTCAAATATATTTACAAACATTATTTTATCAATTTAAATTGTAATATCTTATCTAATGATATTTAGAAACTGTAATATATTTTAGTAAGTAATTGAAATTAGTAAAATGAACCCGTAAATGGGGTCATAAATGGAAAGAAAAGTACACTTTGAATAAGAAGCCAAATCTGGATGTAATTATGGATGCAAATCTATAAGCAAAATTGGATTTTAAGCCATGGATCAAGACAAGATGCAAACAAGGACATAAAAGGGTTTTAAACTAGAAGTAAAAAAAGGTGTAATGCTAGAAATATAAGGGAACAAAATAGGGCATAAAAAGGACACTGGACTGCATGCAAACAAGGATGAAAAAATGAACACGAAAGTGATGCGAAAAAGAAAAAAAATGAGAAAAAATTGAATGCAAAAGTGGATGAAAAGTTGGGTGCTAAAAAAAACAAAAAATGATCCAAATTTAGATGCCAAATGAGGATGAAAAGAATGATGTAAAATTGGGATGCAAAATTGAGCTTAAAAAAGGGTGAAATCAAGGACACCATATTGGATGCGAAAAATTATGCATAACTAGATGGAAATTGAGTTTCAAACCTAGGCGCAAAATGAGATGCAAATGTGGACACTAAATGAGGAAGAGAAAATTATGCAAATTTGGATGTTGAAAAGGATGCAAAATTAGACACCAAAAAGAATGAAAAATTGGATGCCAAAAATGGTGCAAAACTAGATGTAAAAATAGGTACAAAATAAGATGAAAAAATTGGCGTAATCTTAGATGCAAAAACTGGCACAAACTAGATGCAAAAAAAGGGCATTAAATTGCATTCAAAAGATTGTGTAAATCTTGATGCAAATGATGGCACAAAAATGGGACCAAAGGCTGGCACAAAATATGAAAAAATCGATGAAATAATAGATGCAAAAAATGGAGCAAAACTAGAAGCAAAAACTGTCATAAAACCATATGCAAAATTTGATGTAAAAAAGGATGCAAAATATTGTGTAAAAAAAGATGCAAAATTTGGTGCAAAAAGAGATGCTTTAAAAATTTACAATAGAGCTAGGTTTAGCACCAAGCTAATCATCCTAATTGGAGAAGAAATGCACTGAAATATCGTTCTAAATCTAGAGCTTACTACCTATTTTGTTGTAGTGAAAATAAAATAATTCTCAACTTAAAATTTGATAAATATGTGTTAGTGCATTGAGATGGTGATAAATAATGTTTGAACTTACAAGGCATTTCAAAACCTAAGAAAGGTGCAAACACATCTGAAACATTGTTTTTGATGTCATTATTTAGATAGTTAAATCCTTAGACTTTAAAATATCTAAATTAAGTATCTAAGGATAAAACTTGGAATTAGATGAGACAAAATTATTAATGAATATTAATCATTGTGGTTTAACAAGATTTTTTTATTAAAAAAATAAAAGGAAACTAAATAAATTATGCTTAGTAATCATACTCCTACTATATACACTATGTAGAAATATGCATAAATAAACCAATCAAGTGTATTTCAAGTGTAGTCATTCCATTAGGTCAATTCCTACAATGAAGATATGTCAACATTAGTAAAAATTATAGGAAAAAGTTGTATGAAACATGAAAACACTTATGTACATCTACCTTTACCAAATTAAAAGAAAGAAACTTGTATACAAGAATCTTCCTTTGGAATGAATTCTCCAAGTATATTACAAAAGGTTCAATGGAAATGGGATGATTATCTTACATTACTTGAAGAGTATCCCAAAGGGAAGAAGACTGTAGGCTTGGCAAGGATCTTGTAACTTCATATGTTGAAGCCTCTGGATAGAGAGTGTCAATATTAAAATTATATATTCTATTTTCACTAAAGCTAGTAGGTAACTATGAGACCTGCACTTACTCACATGATTGGATTGAACACTAGTAAGGGGTAATACAACTTTTTCAAGATTAGTTTCCATGGGATTATCTAGATGTACATCATTAAAAAAATGGTGATCCAATTGATTAGTGTATGTAGAATTGTATTTATTAACATGAAGAACCCATCAGCAGGTCTAGGTCAATGTCATTTTTCGATGAACGTAACTCAAAAATATCATCATGAAAAATATAATCATATTTAACCTCCTTTTCTTGAAAACGATATGGTTTATTTCAGTAAAAAAGAATCAACAAAAGGGAAGAAGATTTTTGTTGAAAATGATTATATATGGTTAAAGAATCTCTCTCACAAAAAATATAATCCTCAAAGAAATTTGAGCTAGTTGAAGGCAGGGTTTCATTTGAAATATCTATAGGATTATTGTTAGTTGTACTCTCATGTGGGAATCGGTCTATGTACAAGAACTAGTGAACAACAAATTATATCATGTAAAGTACATCCATTTTATTTTCTTCATCATGGAAGTGGCAAGCAGTTTTTTTACTGGGAGATATTTTGTTAAAGGAATAGGAACTAGTACTGAATCTTCCTTCAAAGAAGGACTAACACAATGTTTATTAATCAAATATTAAGGTGTAGTTATTCCTACTGAACTTGCTTAAGGCTAATCACAACCATTACAAGATAAGTAATATATATCTTCAATTTACATAAGTGGATTTGAATTATCATTTTCTCAAATTGGAGGATTTGTAAAGGAAACTCCAAGTGTTTCGGAGTTTAAGATATTTTCTAATTCACTCAAGGGTTCAACAAGATTGGAAAAATAATCAAGACTACCTTGTTCATCCTTGTTATATTTATTATGTTTACAAGAAGAAGAAAGAAGAAATTAAAAACATTGCAACAAATCGTATTCTGAAGGAAGATCTTCGAGGCATAATTAAAACAAAGAGATTCAAATCTATCATAAAATTCTCCAATTGACTTATCTTCATGCATATAAAGAGTTCTTATTTCTAAGAATAAGTTATCGTAATCATAAAACTTATGAGATGAAAGAAAAATATTAATGAAATGTTCCTAATAATGTACATATTTATTTGTAAGTGCTTTATACCATCCTTGAGTTCATCCTTTGAATGTGAAAGAAAATAACTTGCAGATCTCATTTTCGTTAGCGATATTAGAAGAATTATATTTAATCATAAATTGTGGACCTAGATATACAACAGAAAATACATTTTATCTGCCATACATTGGTTTGATCAAGGACAATATGGGTTTCCTAAGAAAACATTTGGTAGGTTTAGGTGAACTAAAATCATGACCCAAAGTATGAGTCATAATTAGTAAAAATAAAATTTTGCATAGATAGTAATCCCTCCTTTTAGCACCAATTATGTTGAAGCCTAGAAATGTCCTGGTTGAAACATCAGAGGATATCACCTAGTAAGGGAATAAATTAGACCCTTATCTATTTGGTATGGGGATTCTCACAAGTTCAATGGGTCTCTACTTACCCCTACCCTAAGACTAGCCGAAGGTTAATCTATCCTAAGCTACCTTAATATGCATAAATACCTATATACAATGCCTTGAGTTTTTTAGTGTATGATATTGATGATTATAATTGACAAACTCAGGGGAAAGGAATCATTTATATTTTATTATTCTGAGAATCATAATTCCTTCTCATTTAATGAAATTAGGGCTTAGTCTAGCTGCACTCATACTTTCTTCTACAAAAGGGGACTTGAAAGAATATAAAAACTCAAATGAAATATAATCCCTAATATGAAAAAGAAGAAGAAAACCTATCTCGACAAGGAGAAGGAAAACCTAACTCCTGGCCAAGGGCTAAAGGTGTGTAACATGGGGAGAGGGCAATGATTGTATTTAGGATTAAGATAAATCTGCAAGTCATCAAAAGAGTTCAATAACTTACAGGTTATTTAAGAAAATATACAATGAAAAATTATGATAAATAGTTATCGAAATAATCCACTTATATACTTAAATAAAATAATTAAGCTAAATGAAATCATTGTAAGATTTATATTAAGAAAGAGAAAATGTTCTTCAAACTCGATAGAAAATAAAAGAAGACAAGTTTATAGTAATTTGATAAAAAGTTATTCATAAACTATAAAAAAAAGCCGATAAATTCATAGTCTTAGTCGAGTTCAATCTACAATAGTTAGCACAAGATAAATCACTTCAGTAAGAGTGTTAAAATGTATTATCAGTATACAAATTGTTATAGAATTTAAGCTAAAGTTAGAATAACATAAGAGAAACAACAACAAATAATAAGAGAAACAACAAGAAATAATAAATCAGTTACCATAGACTAAAAAAAATTTAACTTATTATTATTTGCTTTAATGCCATATTATGTATAGTCTTTCAAGGTCTTCGACTCCTTCATAACAATGATTAACAAAAGTGCATAGTCACTCTCTTACAAAGTCCAACCCCTAAAAATTTGGACAAAAAGTTTCCCCCAGATGCAACCGTGCAATAAATAAAAGGAAAACTACAGTGTCCCCCCTTTTACAAACTGCAGAGATTACATTAAAAATTGGCACTTATCTTAAGCCTCGCTAATATGTGGATCTGGAACCCCGTTCCGCCAACGCACTTACACAATAAGAGGCTCTCGTTTATGTAGATTACAAAGCACTCTCAACCTCCTCTATTCTTCGGATTTTTCCACCAACGCACTTACACAATAAGAGGCTCTCGTTTATGTAGATTACAAAGCACTCTCAACCTCCTCTATTCTTCATATTTTCCCAACGATTGCAATTGTTACTCCCGAGCATCAAGAAATGAACAAGGTTAAAATAACAACTGTGTTATTTAATTGACGTCCCCTTGCATTCTGTGTGGTTTGTTCATTTGTTCATTAAAGTGCTCCACAACATATTTTTAAGCCTTGATGCTTGGAAGTTTGGGTGATTTACTAACTGAATTAATATTTGTGTAATAGTTGTCTGCATGTATAGCCAGTCAATGTTGAATAATAGTTGCCACGAATTTGGTGATGGTTCCTAATTAAGAATGCAACTGATCTCAGCTGCAATATCATATGTTTGACAAGGAGTGCAATTAACAGAATGGGGCATATTCCACTTAATAGCTTAAGCTTAAAACGTTCTTGTCTTCATCTCAGATTAATATTATGCTCCCCTTTAGCCTGTTATTGATCTCACTAAAACGATAAAATCCTTCCACATAGGAAGAAATTGATCTTAAGTAATTAGTAAAAACATTTAAAACAAATGTAAAAATGGTAAAAATGAGTGGGAGAATTTGATTCTTTATGGCGTATTCCATGTAAGCTTGAAAGATAAGAATGATTAGCTTATAAGGAGCAGGCATGACATGGCATAGTATGACTTGGTAGGCTTGCAAATATATGATATATGGATTCCTAGAAGGATATGCCCACCTTTCAATTTAATTAACGAAGGTAAGTCAGAGGTTGGGTATTTGGGCTTTGACTCTAGAGGAGTTGGAACCATAACCATTATAAAAATTCCCAACCATAAGACGCTTATAAAATGATCATATCGGATGTTCTTGGTATTATTGTAAAACCACGTGGAGGAATTTATCAACGCAGGGTATTTTTGTTTTTATTATGAACGTTTATCACACATCAGTGGGGAAGTGAACATTTTAAGTGTTTACATTTGCATTATAGCTATGGCCTTCATGTTGATATTTTTTTTTCATTTTACCTTTTGGTGCTTCTAGGCATTATCCTACATGCAACACAATAATAAGACAATCGTGGTTCATATTTACCGAGGGTTCCAATGCAAGCCAACTAATAACAGATGGGTATGCTCAGTCAGGTCATCGTTAGATGACGTTTTTTGTTGGTCATTTGTACTTAGAAATTCAAGTTCCTTTTGACTTAAATGAGACGACCTCGGTCTTAGCTTAAGAACGCGTATGTTGTTTTATTTTTATAGATATCTATATGTATATAACAAAATAACAATAAGATATGAAATGTTTTTACAGTTGATAACATTATTTATAATATAGAATTATAATTGAAGGGATGTGGAAATTGAAGGTTCGAGTTCGTTTTGACTTAAATGAAACGACCTCGGTCTTAGCTTAAGAACGCGTATGTTGTTTTATTTTTATAGATATTTATATGTATATAACAAAATAAAAATAAGATATGAAATGTTTTTACCGTTGATAACATTATTTATAATATAGAATTATAATTGAAGGGATGTGGAAATTGAAGGTTTTACATCACTTTTTTGTGATCAACGTTCTCATGAATGTGAAAATGTAACAAACGAGGATTATAAAAAAATATGAAAAGAGACAAACACAATACCTAAAACGGAGGATATGCAAAAACAATTTCAAAGCCAAGGCCATAAGTGCAATGGAGTTAAGAGTATATTAGGATACAATCTCCTAAAACGACATCAGTCAAAATTCATTTGAAAGAATTCTTAAATGGAAACTTTGAAGGGATGTTGTGGCCACAACAAGTTTAGAACAAGGATATAAAATGTTAGACTAAAAAAATAGGGGTCGTCATTGAGTCCATTTAAAGGATGTTGTGGTGACAACAAGTTTAGAACAAGGATATAAAATGCTAGACCAGAAAAATAGGGCTCGTTGTTGAGTTATCATTCCTTTTTGAGAAATTCTCTAAGAATGCTAAGAAGGTCAACAATTAGTAATGCTAGAAGAGGAGAAAATTGTCTTCTATGTGGCACATAGGATTGGGAAAGCTCGAGTTTGTTACCATGGAGCCAACTCCTCTATGAGAAATTCTCTTCAATTTCCATTGTCCCCAACTTAACAGTGTGAAATATCCTACCTTATTGGATAACCTCTTGTCAAATTATGTTGGTAGATGTGTTGTAGGTGGTAACCATAAACTTAGCAATTAGATCCCTCATGAATGGTTGTTGTAGTAAACCAATCACATGGGGAAATCAGGGTAAGTGAGAAGATCCACTGTCAGTGTGAATGGACTCATCACATAATGGAAGTGCGAGGGTGGTGTTTGATATTCTAACTACAATAATATAGCCTAGGGACATCCCATGCTCTTCGATCACAATTTATATTAAAGAAATCAAGGGGGCATGGTGTTATGTGTCCAATTGGGATGGAAGCAACATGCCCCACACCTTCTCACATGCAAAACACCCCACTTGAAGATGTGGGAGGACTTTCGCCAAACAAAAATAGAATGTTATTATTGCTTGTAAATTTCTAAATGACTCATAGTCTAACTATCATACTTTTGATTTTGTCCCAAACTGATGGGGATCTCTTATAATGGTATGTATGAGTTTTGTAATCTGCATAATTTGAATGTTTCAAGGGTTTTTCAAGAAGATGAATTGATTCATATATTTAAAAACACATTTTAAATAGTGAATATCTATTGTCTCTTGAATATTTTCCTCACCTAACTTCAACAAAAAATTAAATGCTTCAACTATGGTAAATTTAATGAAAGTACACCCATTTCAAAATTTAAGAAAATTACAACCAATTTCAGTACACCACGTACAAGGGGAAAAATAAAGATCGAAGTCTATAATTTAAAAGAAACAAAAAATGAGCATACTTATTTTTTTTATCATTTTTAAAGTATAGATATTGTTTTATGGCATCCTCATTGTAAAAACAAGTAGTATGAAAGACAGAGAGTTACCAAATAGAAAATACCTAAAGTTTTATGAAACATTAGTAGATGACAAGAGGAAGAGCAAAAGTATTATACTATTGTTACAATATATCAATACATATAATTCAAAATCATTTTCAGTATTTTGTATCTTATCATCTAAAATCCTTTTCAACATATATATCTTTGGTGAATAAGTGTGCAGTATTGTATGTTTAGTATTATTCTGTAATTTGAAACAGGTTTGATAATACATAGGAAAATGGCTTATAAAAATCAATTTTTTACAAGTAAATAGTTTTGTAACACTCATGCCAAATATTACAGGAAAAGAAAATAACAATTACTATGATAGTGTAATGCAAACACTAAAAAAAAGCTGACTTTTAACTTTTACAGTACAACTAGCATAAAGAATGTTGCTAAGATATTGTAATGCAGAAATGAAGAAGACGCTTACATTGATTTGAATTAAAATCCAAAGTACTGAGGAATTTCATAAGAAGAAGATACCATAAGGTGTACATGATCATGTAAGAGTATACAAATTTCACAATTTTAAGGGGCAAAAATGAAGAATTATTGATTCGAAATGGATCCATGAAGAATAATCAAAGTACCATAATTGTATTAGATCGAGAGGAAACTTTGAATTTAGGAGTACAAAGCGATCAAAAAAACCTCTGAAGAGTGGCAGTTGGTAGCTAGCATGGAACAATGAGGACCTCGGTCAAAGCATGCTGACTGAGGCCCATGGAGACTGCGCAAGAGGTGAAATTGGCACCTAGGAAGCCCGGATTGGGAAAAGAAGGCAATTTCTAATGCGTGATTCAATTGGAAAAACCCCTCAAAATGGAAAGTTCCTAAAGCTCTCGGTCACAAGGAAGCTAGGAAAACCATGGGGAAAAGCATAAAAGGCTAAATGTGGGACCCACACTCCAAAAACCAGTGGTATTTATCAAGGACACCCTTGGGCAGTAAGAAAATTTGGAGAAAAACGAGCGATTTCACTCAGTGCCCGATGTGTGGCAAGTAGAGGAGAGAGAAAATCGCTACTCATCACACGTTAACAATGAAGCAAGTCAATCGCTTAAAATGTGCAAATGACATTGGATGTAGGGGCTCTAGATCTAACAGCTGAGATCATGCCAGATGAAAGAACCAGATTCGATACGGGATTAATCCGTGCTCTATAAGAATTTGAGGTCTGTTTTGACTGCTGATATGGCGGATGACTCATTCCATAATGTACCCGAAGAACCAAACTAATGAGGAAGCTGGCACAGTTCACGAGAGGATAAATGGCCACTCCCTGTGAGCTGATGACCATGACGTAGAGACAGGGAATTCCAAGTGAACAACAACATCGATCTGGCGGAGGAAGAAGTGGAATTGAACAGTCAAGAGCTTGATTGAATTTAAATCCATGAAGAGACAAAGCAGAAGACACCGAGAGGAAAAGAGAAGAAAAGGAAGAAGACAGAGAAAATGGAGAAAAGACAGTGAAGCAAAAGCAGAAAGATAGAGGGTCAAGCTGACCACAAGCAGCGTCGAGCACTAAAGAGCTTGAGAGGTTCAAACCACCCCTGAGGGGATTTGTCAGGAATTGAATACCATATTAGGCTCATCCCCTTAAATACCAGAAAGGTCAAGAGCTGGTAAGGAAGAGAGTCTGTGTACTCTAGTGGCTTGGGGAATCCAAGAACCTCCCTGCCAAGCAATTATATTTCAGGAGACTCACACGAGTAACCCTATACATAAAAAGAAATCATCTTTGATCAAGGTAGATGTTAAATTTGATTTTCCTATATATGATGGAGAGCTAAATTCAAAAAAGTTGGACAATTGGATTAGACAAATTGATGTTTATTGCAGAGTACAGAACATCGACTCAAACAAGAGCAAGATTCAGTTGTCAAGCCTACGCCTATGAGGCACTACCTTGGTTTGGTGGGGAGGTAGAATCCAAGCTGGCTTGAAAAGAAATGGTAAGACTATCTCTATCTAGAATGAATTTGTTTCTGCAATCAAAAAGTAGTTCTATCCATTGGCCTACATGCAACAAGCCATGATGAGTTGGCAAACTCTTCGACAGTTGAAAGGGAAAAGTTTGCAAGGGTACACTCAAGAATTTAGAAAGAGAGCATTGATTATAGGAATCTCATTAGACTCACCAGAGACTCTGTTGAAGTACATTAGTGGTCTACATAGCCACATGAGGCATACCATCCTCATGTTTAATCCCACTAATATAGATGAGGTATCTGTACAAGCTACTCGTCTAGAAGCTAGAGGAAAGAATGAAAATCCAGAAGTTGGGGGACCATCCCAACCCACTGCAAGCAAGAGCAAGGAGAAAAGAAAACAGAAGTGGAAAGCAAGGAAGGCTAACACTGCACAGAAAAGCAAGGCTTCATGTACTCACTGTAAAAAGGATGGGCATGATGATGAGCATTGTTGGATTCTGCATCTAGAGCTGAGAGCTAAGAAGTTCAAGGGAAAGAAGAAGAAGACTGCTATAGCTATTCAAAATGATTTGGGGTTAGACTCAGGAGATGAAACAACCATTGTAGCCATGGGTATAAAAGGTAAGAATTTTGAAGCATCTACTGTAATTCTACACAATCTATTACTGATGAAGAAAATGAGAGAAAAACACATGAGATTTTACATATTCGAGTTATTTCCAAACATCAAAAGATTGATACATTGTTTGATAGTGGCTCACAAGTAAATTTAATTTCTGAAGTAGTTGTAAAGAAATTGGGATTGTCAACTACACCTCACAATATACCATACCCATTAGGATGGTTGAATGATAAAGCGCAACTACAAGTGACTAGACAATGTAAACTCAAGTTTTCTTTTGGGTGAGCAATTGTAGATGAGGTTGAGTTAGACATAATTCCTTTGGATATATGTGGAATTGTTTTAGGAATTCCTTACTTGTATGATAGAAAAGCTATTTTCTATAGAGCTGAGAACAAGTATCTACTTGTCAAAGATGAAATTGAATACTTTGTAAGAGCTCATCAGCTCAAGAATAATTATACTCTCATAAACTCAGGGCAGATGAAAAGAATGATAAATTCATGTAAGAAATTCTTACTGATGGTTGTAAAGGAAAAGAAACCTAATAAAACCAATGTCTTTGAGGGTTGTGATGCTAAACAACAAGTTGACTGAGAAAAGGTTGTTTTAGAGTA
The DNA here is from genome assembly GCA_000404065.3 of Pinus taeda. Taxonomy (NCBI): domain Eukaryota; kingdom Viridiplantae; phylum Streptophyta; class Pinopsida; order Pinales; family Pinaceae; genus Pinus; species Pinus taeda. The sequence goes on from APFE030374963.1 coordinate 21,059, forward strand.
CGATATCTTGTTTCATGAACCTAAAGGTCTACCACCCAAAAAGGAAATAGTACACGATATTATTTTGTAGCAAGAGGCTCCATTACCTAACATTGGAATGTATAGGTTGTCTGCTTTATAGAATGTTGAGATCAAGAAGCAGGTGCAGGAGTTGCTCAAGAAAGGGTTTATCAAGCCTAGCACATCACAATGTGGGTCACCAATCATTTTGGTGAGAAATAAAGATGGGTTGTGGAGAATGTGCATTGACTACCGAGCACTGAATAAGATAACAATAAAAAATTGTTATCCCCTTCCTCGCATAGATGATCTTTTAGATCAATTAAAGGAAGGCATTTATTTCACCAAGCTAGACTTGCATAGTGGATACCATTAGGTCAGAGTGGTAGAACAAGATGCATGGAATACTACTTTCAAAACAAAGCAGGGATTGTATGAGTGGCTAGTTGTGCCCTTTGGCTTAACTAATGCTCTTGCTACTTTCATGAGATTAATGAATTATGTACTCAAACCTTTTCTTGATGATTTTGTTATTGTGTATTAGGATGACATTCTAATTTCTAGTAAAGCATGGGAAGAACACTTAAAGTAATTTAAGTAGACACTAGATGTTTTGAAAAGAGAAAAACTTAATGTTAAACTCTCAAAGTGTGAATTTTCCAAAACATATTTAAATTATTTGGGTCATATAGTAGGGGTGGTGAATTGAAGATAGATCCCTCTAAAGTGCTAGTCATTGTAAAGTAGCCTAAACACAAGTTTTCTACAGAAGCGAGAAGCTTCTTAGGGGCAGCGCAATATTGGAGAAAGTTAATTTCTAACTTTTCCTCAATTGCAGCTCCCTAACATGCTTTAACAAGATTGAACAAGGTGTTTCAGTGGGGAGGCAAACATCAAAAATCATTCGACACATTGAAAGAAAAGATTAGTACATCACCTGTACTAGCACGCCTAATCTACAAAGACCATTTGAGATCCAAACAGATGCGAGTGACTATGCCATGGGAGCAATGTTGACACAACACGGTAAACCCATATGTTATCATTCTAAGACTTTTAATCCTATAGAAATTAACTATCTTACACATGATAAAGAATTGTATGCATTAGTTCAGAGTGTGAAAAGGTGGAAGGATTACTTAATGGGCAAAGAGATAGTAACACATACTGATCATCAACCACTTCAATATCCACACTCCCAATCTAAGTTGCAGCAATCAAGACACTATAGGTGGATGCGTTTTCTACAACAATTTCATTTAGTCATTAGATATAAAAAGGGCATACACAATAAAGTTTTAGACATGTGATCTAGACCCATTATAAATGCATCTACTATGCTTAAGCATAATTCTGTATTACATGAGAGTTACATTGAACAATATGCTCAAGATATAGATTTTAAAAATGTATATGCAACTTTGAGTGAAGGCAAATGGGTAGAATAATTGGATTATCATGTAAAGGATCGACTCTTATACCATTGCGGGAAACTCTACATTCCACAAACAAAGAGAATAAAGATAATTAGATAAGCACACACTTCTCTGATATCAGGTCACTTTGGGGTAAGTAAAACAGTTGCACAGCTACAAATATATTGTTATTCGCCAAAAATGAATGAGACAGTTTCTAGATATGTAAGAGGGTGTACTATGTGTGCTAAAAGCAAACCCAATAATAGAAAACTAGGCTTGTACACTCCACTACTAGTTCCTTCTCACCCTTGGGAAAGTATTTCCATGGATTTTGTTGGAGGACTACCTAAATCTAAGAAAGGCCATGATTATCTATATGTTGTTGTGGATAGGTTTAACAAAATGTGTATTTTGATACCTTGTAATAAACATATTACAACTGAACAAACTACAACACTATTCTTTGAACATGTATGGGTTCATTTTGGATTACCCACTTCCATTGTATCTAATCGAGATGCCTGATTTGTGGGAAAGTTTTGGTCAAGTCCATGGGAACTAATGGACAACAAACTAAAGAAAAGAATAGCTTTTCATCCACAAACTGATGGCTAGATAGAAGTAATTAACATGACAATGATCTAGTTACTTAGAGGATATTGCAGGGAACATCCTAAGCTTGGGGATGAACATTTGTGTTATGTGTAGCATGCTTACAATAGAGCAAAACATTCTTATACACAAAGATCTCCTTTTGATACCTGTTTTGGTTTCACACCAAGGTCTCCTTTGGAATTTGTCTTTGGTAAAGATATCACAGTTGAAGGACACAATGATGTGGATAAGGAAACTAGGTTCATTGAAAAAATCCAGGCGATCCGCCAGGAAGTATAGGAATAGCTGGAAAAGAGCCAAGCCAAATACAAGGCTAGGCATGACAAGCATCGGATGGAGCATAGCTTCCAAGTTGGTGACCAAGTATGGCTGTACATCAGCAAGGAAAGGATGCAAGGTGAAGGTAAAAAGCTAAAGCCCATCAGTATGGGCCTTTCAAAATACTTGAGAATATTGGTGAAAATGCTTTTCACCTTGATCTACCAACTTACATGCACATCTACTCAGTTGTAAATGCAGATTGCTTGAAATTGTTTGAACCCTCTCTAATTGATGATCCCAAAGAGAAGAGTCAATTGTCTTCTATTGATGACCTGCTACCTGAATATCTTAATCAACTGTAGGAAGACATAGTTCTAGAGAGGAAGGTGAAGAGGACACGAAGAGGAGATGTTGAGTACCTCAGAGTAGGGCTTAAGGGTTCAAAGTCAATCAGTGAAAAATGTATTGAGATTGGACAAGTGAGACAACAATACCCTCACTTAGTCGATGCTTAAAAACCAACTTTTGGTGGTCCAAAAGTTTTTTCAGTGGGAAGGCCATGATCTGAATTGGATCCATGAAGAATAATCAAAGTACCATGATTGTATTAGATCGAGACAAAAATTCAAATTCATGACTATAGAGCAATCAGAAAAACATCTGAACAGTGGCAGTTGGCAGCCACCGTGGAATGACGAGGACCTTGGTCAAAGCATGCTAATCGAGGCCCATGGAGATTGCACATGAGGTGAAACTAGCACTTAGGAAGCCTGGATTAGGAAAAGGAGGCAGTTTCTAATGCGGAATTAGCACTTACGGGCAAAATCCCTCGAAATGGAAAGGCCTCGAAGTGCTTGGCCGCATGGAAGCCGAGAAAACCGTGGGGAAAAGCATAAAAGGCTAAAGGTGGGACCTGTGCTCCAAAAACCAGTGGTATTTATTGGAGGCACCTTTATACAGTAAGTGGATTTGGAGAAAAACGAGTGATTCCACTCAGCGCCCAACACATGGCAAGCATAGGAGAGAGAAAACCAACGCTCATCGCACACTAATGGTTGAGCAAGTCAACCATGTGAAATGTGAGAATGACGTTGGATCTGTGGGCTCTAGATCTAATCGCTGAGAATGTGCCCGATGAAAGAATTGGATTTGACAGGGGATTAAGCCATGATCTATAAGAATTTGAGGTCTAATTTAACCACTGAGATGGCGGATGACTCATTCCATGACGTAACCAAAGAACCCAATTGACGAGGAAGCTGGCATAGTTCACGAGAGGACAAGTAGCCACTCCTTGTGAGCTGATCACCATGACGCAGAGACAAGGAATTCTGAGCGAACAACAGTAGGCAATCCAACAAAGGAAGAAGGGGAATCGAGCAGTCATGAGCTTGATTAGCTTTAAAGCTATGAATAGACAAAGTAGACGACACTGAGAGGAAAAGAGAAGAAAGGGAAGAAGACAGAGAAAACAAAGAAAAGACAGTGAAGCAAAAGAAGAAAGACAGAGGGTCGAGCTGACCATAGGGAGCGTAGAGTACCAGAGAGCTTGAGAGCTTTAAGCAACCCCTGAGGGAATATTTCAGGAATTGAGTACCATATTTGGCTCCTCCCCTTAAAGACCAAAAAGGTCAAGAGCTAGTAAGGAATAGAGTCTGTGCACTCTAGTGGCTTGGGGAATCCGAGAACCACCTTTCCAAGCAATTCTGTTTCACGAGACTTAGACTGAGCTTCTCATTGTAATTCTCTTCTTTAAGACACAATAAAAGAATGCCACCACTCAGAGCTGGACCAGAGACATAGCCCTGGAAGATAAGGTGAACTCCTTATTAATTATTGTGTTCTTTTATTTGCTTACTGTATTTCTCTGCTATTTTCCATTTCTGAGTGTCTGTGTATTTTGCAATCTGATCGACCCATTGCCTAAAATAACACAGACACACACACCTGCACATGAGTTTGTAATACCTTCATTCAATAATTAATTAACTGCGATCACTCAAAGGGTGATTTTCAGATCTATTGTAGTCATTGATTTAGTCAAAGAAACCTAATTTTTAAATTTTTATACTTTATATATTGTTTATATTTGTGAATATTTTTTATCCAGATGCCGTCCATAATAGATAAAAAAAATCAAAATATGCTACATCAAATTTGGCTTTTCAGAGAAACTTAAAGCATAAATAATAGATAATGATATCAAAAACTACTACAACTATTTTCTTGGTGTTTTAGAGAAAATTAAAGAATTTAATTTGTACATTGTGTAATCCTTTCTATAAAACTAGCTTATGTATATCTCTTGTAAGAAGAGTTTGGGAATGGATGTCACCAGTGTTAATTAGTTTAGTTAAATTAATCGATGTCTTTATTCTAAGGCATTAGATAAAGGTGGTGAGGTCCTAGGACGACGAACAAGGGAAGGTGATCAAAATGTCCTAGCAGTCGGAAGGTGGTTAGGTAGTTAGTGTGAAACTCTATTGAGGAATTTCTTAGGACCTATATTGACTGGTTATTAGGGATTATTTTATTAAAAAAATATTTATTTTAAATATTGGGCAAAGTTAAGAGCAAGAAATCTAATTTCATACCATAATAAAAAAATCTAATTTCATACCATAATAAAAATTGTATATTCATCTTCAAAACTAAGATACGCCAAACTAATATACTCCATGAGATCCAACAAATTTTGAATTTGAGATTCAACAAAATTTGAATTAGGAGAATGTCATTGAGAAAATCTCTCAACAAACTCCCATAATTATTAAACAACTCTCTGAAATAAACATTATTCCTAACACCATCCCATAATGTTTATTTTATAAATTATAATATAGAAAACACATATAATTCACATTCAAGTCACATTTGTTCGATATACCGGTATGATCTTGATAAGGATTTATAGACACTCTTATATCTCCTTGATTGTGCTCTTTCTCCACCAAAACTTTGAGCTTACCACTAGACCTATTTAAGGCACAACTGCGTTAGACCATCATTGGCATAGTTGTAATGATCACCAATATTTACATACTCTACTTGTCAGGGTTTCTACAAGAAAAACTGTGAAGTTAACTAAATCACTCTATGGACATAACATCATCTATTGGATATTTACCTTTCATCTCTATTTCATTTTATAGAATGAGGTTTGGATATGTAATGTATTAAAAAGTTAATCATACAACATGACTTATCTAACAGACAAGGATCTAATACTGTAACCAATAGTCCTTGTTCTTGAGTTTCTAAGCCCCAAGAACCACAAATCGTGACAATATGTAAACATAATCAAACTGATGATGTGTTCAAGGGTTTCTAACCACCAAGAACAATTGTTTTAGATTATGTTACAATGTTAATTGATTGGTTCTTCACATTTTACGTATAGAAATAAAATTATGTGGAGAACATACAACTTAACAAAGCAATGAACAAAATTCATATGACCAAAACCCAAAGTTGCTCGTTTTCTCCATGACCTTCACGAAACACTGATATCATTATTTTCATTCAAATAACCACCTTGATCATGGTCTTTGAGTAGTAACCTTTCAAGGATAAACCATCCCAAATATACACTTCGTAAAAGTGGCTCAAAAAGAATTTACATTTGGAATCTAACAAATCTAGCATCAAACAACCAATGGCTTTAGAAAATGCATAATGCTTAAAAATGATAGGTGTTGTTATTTGGATGAATTTATCCTGATTCCTAGCTTCCAAAATCTTAAATAAATTTACATGCAAATTGAATATCCATCCACATCTAGCTCTTGTCACATATAAAGTTGCAAGCAATAAGTACTCAAGAGCATTGATTCATCCCTTGGGCTTTGTGTATATTTATTTCCATTTTTGTAATAAATGAAAATAAAAAATGTTTGTAAAGAAAAATTGGTGGAACAAACATCAAGTTAGAGATACAGTGATTTCATCCCTCACGAGTATGTGCCTCAAATTTTACCTAGTAAATTCATCATATGCTTAGTAAATATATGCTCAACAAAGTAAGAACTTTGTCAAGACCATGGTGCCCTATTCCTGAATCCAAACTTCTACATTCACCCACAGAGTTCACTATCTTCTTGAAGCTCCCAAATTTCTTTTTTTTCCATTCAATAATTTTTTTATATCTTCCATACCAGCGAGGCCCTAATTCTATCATTGTATAATGATATAGAAAACACTTATCTAGATGCATTCATAGAGCTATTCTACATTTTTTTGATAGTGAAAGATGGAAATCTTTCAATGTAAAGCAAACAAAATACATGATCATTATTGACGAATGGAACAATGGCCTCCACAGGGATTCCTTGAACATTCACTCTCTCATCTTCTAGAAGTTTCCCTCATACACCATAGATTGTCAGTTAACTGATTAATATCGAACTCGCAAGCATGCACACATACACTTTGGTGGACCAATCTTGTGAGGACTAGCAAGATCTATACATGGGTTCTCTCATTCACACAAATGACTATTGAACTCTGGGATACAGCGAGCTACCTCTTTATACAAATTTCTCACTTTTCCTACCACATAACTGATGGAAAAGACAAAATCCACACAACCAATCACTCCACTCTACCTCTTATAGTATCTTGGCCCCTCTATATTCACTTCTCTCATGAGGGAGTATGGCCCAAAAAGGCTCTAATACCATGTAAGAAATCTAATTGCACAACATAAAAGTTATTTGTATATTCATCTTCAAAACCAATATACATCACAATAATATAGTGCATATGAGATCCAACATATTTTTAATTAGGGGAATGTTGTGGAGAAAATCTCTCAACAAACTCCAATAATCCTAAAACCACTCTCTAAAATAAACATTATTCCTAACATTAAGATTATATTACCATGATATATCCATCATAATAAAAAATTTAGCAAACATTTAGAAGGATCAAAACTCTTTGGTAGAAACTTATTTTAAAGTTCAAAAATTTTTCCAAGTAACGACAACACTTGGCTTCCCATTGCACACGCGGTTATAATAATGATGTTAACGTATTTCATTTTGCTCACTGCTGTGAAGATTTCATCTCTGGATATTAGTGCTTATCGGCAAAGTTGTTATAATGATGCAAACTTATTTCATTTGTTCATTGCGGAAGAGATTCGAAAATATTTTATTTGTGGTGGGTGAGATTTGCTATGCTAAGTTGAAGTAATTATCATATAATACTCCCCGATTTGAGCAACCTTACACATACGTTTGAGAGAGCTTTGTTCAGCAATGACACAATGGGCGGTCTTTGAAAAGTAAGCAAAGTTTATTATAAATGATAAATAACTGCATGTTGATGACATCAAAACGTGTGCATCAAGTTTCCTAAATATGTAATATAAAACCATTGTGTTTAATAACATTTATTAATCGAGAAAAACACCTTCCTTGAAAACCCATTTTATTTGATAACATTATATTAATAGGGAGTAAAACACCTGCTCTTGTCTCTGTACATACTAAATTGAGGAATTCAGGAGGTAAACTCTGTAGATAGTCAAAAATACAAGGAATTCAGGAGGTAAACTCTGTAGATAGTCAACAATATAAAAAGTTCCAGAGAGCAGATTTAGCAGACATGTCAGAACTAGAGAATCGAAACCATTGACTCTCCATTTTACCTATTCTATTCAATTCAATTACAGAGGCTCTCCATTTTACCTATTCAATTCAAGTCTGACTTTTGACGAATTCGATTCGGGACGCTTACACTGCATCTTGATAACGACGTGTCCACGTTTTTACTTAGGAAGGTTGATGTATTTTCACGAGCTCTTCTGTTTGGACATCATCCTATAAATACAGATCGTTTATTGAAGGTGGTACTGCTTATAATCAAAGCTTCTTTACCCATCCCCAGTGGCACGGATTTCTGTAAGTTAGCGACAAAGCATTAGCATGTTTCTTCTCTACGCTAGATAGAAACTTCTTTTTCATCTGGAATTTCCTATAGGCTCTATAATTATTATTTACTTACTATCTAATAGTTTCTTCATAGTGCAGTTTTTATGCGTATTGAAACGGCAATGGCGAAAACCGATCAGTACTCGGCCCTTCTTGCTCTGTTACTTTATGCTGGTTTGGCAGCGGGTGTTAATGGGGCTCTTGAAGTGGGTTTCTACGATCACAGTTGTCCAAAAGCGGAATCCACTGTGTTCGAAGTTGTGAGAGATGCATTCCTGAAGAGTCGAGAAGTAGCTCCTGGACTCATAAGAATGCATTTCCATGATTGTTTCGTCAGGGTAGGCTTCAATATTCCATCATTAAATTTTGATAAGATATCAACATTCTGGAAATGCAAGTTTTCACAGTCCTTCATAACGCTTTGGGCTATTTCTAGACGTTTCACACTCAATATCAACAGATTTTCCTCTCCATCTCTATTCCTATCTATCTAGATATATGTGCCTCCGCTAATCGTTATCCATTATCACCATCTACTCCCGATCTGTAACTCATGAGTCCAATTCTAATTATAAGTTATAGTGTATTTGAATGTTGAAATCATGACTGCTTTCAGGGATGCGATGGGTCTGTTCTCATAGACTCCATTGCCAACAACACTGCGGAGAAAGATAGCCCTGTTAACAATCCGAGCCTTCACGGATATGACGTGATTGATACAGCGAAATCGAGATTAGAGGCCATCTGCCCAAACACTGTTTCTTGTGCAGATATCCTAGCATTTGCTGCCAGAGATAGCACAAAGCTGGTAAGGATATCACAAATTATAAAATGTTACAGTTTTACTACAGGAGTCTACACAAGGATTTAAGGTTTTATTAATTTAAAGTATCAAAAGTATTTCAATTTTCTGTCCCCAAATGTTTCAAATAACGTTATAAAATAATACAAATGTCTCTGTAGTTACCATTGTACAGATATCGTCCGAATATAAGTCTATTTACCGTTTATATGATACTGAAGCAAGCGACAATGTGTTTTCTAATTTACCTCAACAACATATTTAATTAGCAAAACAATGTTGAACAAAAATTAATTCTTTTATAATTGATTGCAGGCATCGCCACATAAACATACTCTGAGCTGGGATGTTCCTGCTGGACGAAGGGATGGAATTATTTCACTGGCTTCAGAAGTCGCCACAAATATACCTGCCCCTACCTTCAATGTCAGCCAGTTGACACAGAGTTTTGCATCCAAAGGTCTATCCCAGAAGGACATGGTTATACTCTCAGGTGCATGCAATTTTTTGTGAATGTATTGATGTATGTACATTTATGGTTGTGAAGTAAGATCTTGCATCGCAATAACATACAGATACACTAGAGTAAAACAGTAACCATATATCATATCAGGGATTGAGATTTCAATGGTTAGTAAAAATATTGTAATTTGTATATTCATCGCTGTAATTTGTAATGTTCATCCATGAGTGGTTGTATTGATGCAGGAGCACACTCAATTGGTGTCTCTCATTGCACTTCATTCGTGACCAGGCTCTACAACTTCAGCACCACTATTCCGACGGACCCATCTCTTGATCCTATGCTTGCTGACATACTGAAGAAGAAGTGTCCTCAGGGAAGCCCCAGCAACAACATCACGACCGTGTTCATGGATACATATACGCCTGAAACTATCGACAATCTCTACTATAACGGCCTTCTAGAGAAACATGGTTTGTTTACCTCCGATGCAACGCTGCTCACTGATCGAAACACCGCAACCGTAGTCAAAGCAAGCGCTGGCCGGCGTCACTTGCGCACGTGGCAAGAAAGGTTTGCCGCTGCCATGGTCAGTATGGGAAAGATCATCGAATTGACAGGCAACGAGGGAGAAATTCGTCGGAAGTGCAGTGTCATCAATAGCTCATAGGCTGAGCAAGACGTGGCCCCCAGATAGGATGCTAGTTGATTGGAATGGGATTTAATCCTCGTCTTCTACGAATTCAATTCAAGTGGTTTATTTTGTGTGCCTTCCTCCCTTCTGATAATATTGTAATAGGAATAATAATAATAATAATAATAATAACATCGTCTTCATCACGTATTTGTTTTCCTCTATTCTGAGGATGAGGATAATGAGATATATTGTAATAGGAATAATAATAATAATAATAATAACATCGTCTTCATTACGTATTTGTTTTCCTCTATCCCGAGGATGAGGATAATGAGATATCAAGTGAAACGATTGTTATTCATGTACTATGTATCGGTTTTGGTTAATAATAATTAAAAGGTCATATATTTGTTGTTTTTCAAATATGAATTTTCAAATTTGAGTCATTCTTATTTACTTATGTATGCAATATACTTTTAAATACATATTTTTTTGTAATAAATAATTATATTTTTAAAAATTATAAAAATAATTTTAATTTATTTTAATTTTAATTTATTAGTTATTAATTAATTTAGAGATTTAGTTAAAGAGATATTTTAAAATAAGGAATTTTTTAATTATTTATGATATATATATTTAATTAAAAAAAATTACACTAATTTTACAAGTGTGGGGGACGGGTATAAGTTAATTTCATATTTAGTATGAAAAGAATTACAAATCTCTTAAATATAAAAAGTATCATATTAGATATACTTTAATAAAAACACAACATCAAGATATCACCATCATATATATAAGGTTTCTCTTTGCATAAAAGCATATACATGTGATGGAACATTCCATGCACTTAAAAATCATTAGTTTTGTTAGACAAGAATTAAAAACTATTATCCATTTTGGCATTTTAGCAAGAATCTATTTCAATAAATAAAGGCATGGTTCAAGTAGGATGACATGGATTTTACTATATTTTAATAATAGAAAGCTAATGCTGGGGATGCTCCTAACCTCTATAGTAAGGGGATGCCCTTTAGAAATGTGATGTTTAATTTCCATTCCAATTTCACATAAAGTATCATTCTTTCATAGCTGTGCGAGAAAAAGTCATGGTTTTTATCAGCCAAACATGCAGACGAAGTGTGATGCATATAAAAGCTTTTATTTTCACTATATTCTTATAAGTTTCTGGAACTTACAGGGTCATATGGAAAACACCCAAAATGTCAATGTTGCATTGTCACTCAAAGCAATCTTTAGCACTAAAAATTTTGCGCTATTGATCTATCACATATAAAACAATAGTGTCTACATGAAGATATGGGTATTGATTGTTTTAATGTCCATCTTGTCTCACTTTCGTTTAATGGCTTTAAAACGGCGTGAGTCAATTCAATTTACTATCTAAATTTGTATTATATCTTTGTTTCTATTTGGCATGTATGTTTATTAATAATTTTGAAGCATAATTATACTAAATCTATATTAGGAAATAGTTGTACCAGAAATTTTGCAGTATAAAATTTCTTTAGAGAATTTATTAGTTCAATATTAAATAATTTTCTCAAAATGTTTATCAAAAATTGTGGTTTAAATATAGACAAAATCTTCTATTTCATATAAATGGACCCTATTAAAATATATGCTTTTGAATGTTTGACACTTGAAATTATCTACACTAGTCTTTGTGAAAAAATTGTCATCTTAATATGACAAGAAAAATAATTAGTTTTCTTTTAGTCTTATGTGTGTGAGATGAAAAAATCCATTATTTATCAAGCTTTTTAATCCCCTAACAATTATTCTCATCGATTCCTCCAAATTGAGCTTAAGTTTGATTTCTTGTTCTCATTTACTATGAGACATTACGCATAGGATTATTTTTTCATGACCCAAGTTCCAAAGAAACTCTCTAACACTAAATTATCCATTACAAAAGGAAAATGTTTTTGCTTATTTTTTTGACTTCCATATTTTTTTTATGTACTTCACTTGTTCTCGATAGAGAGATAAAGTAATGGCTACTTCTAATTTCATATTTTTCGATAAACTATAAAGGATTTGCTACCTATAGCATGGTATTTTTCTTGAAATATAAAATATTGGATATTTGAAGGTATTTTGGATTCCTCTTCGTTTAATTTGTGATATTTTTTTATCTTGGATTATTGAAGAGGAAATGCCTTTATGAACCTTTTTCTATTTTTTAATTTGTAATATATCATATATCGCCTTCTTAAAAAGGGAATTAGATAATAAAAACATCTACTCTTATATTCAAGAGGTCTTACTATGTTGTACTCCTATGAATTTGACTTGTTTTTTTTTTTAGAAATAAAGTAAGAAGTGGGTGTACAATTTGTATGCATCAATTTTTTTTCATGGTTATCTACATGCATTGTGCATTGTGTCAATTATGAGCGGAATATTTCTTCTATTTTGAAGGAAAGAATGGGTGGTTTTTATTACATGGTTTTATTTTTTAGCATTTTTATGGTGTATGGTGTTTTGGAATATAGTATTGTAATTCTCGTCAAAGAATTATGGTTATTTTTTAATCTAGGGTAAATTGATGGCCATTAGTACATATAGGACTAAAAAGAGATGATATAGTCCAAAGGTATGGCCCATATTGTCACAAAGTCCTAGAAACATGTCCTCTTTTTTGTTTTAGTGCCTATGTTCATCACAATTTCGTTTATGATTCGTAATTGCAATGTATGATTAAGTCGTCATAATTGTGATGGCAGAGCTTGTTTGTCGCAATTGTGAGACATTATGTTTGGTGTCACAAGATTTCATCTAATCTAAAATTATAATTTCAAAAATTACTTTACTAGATCACATTGAGAACAAATTAAAAAAATGAAACAAAAACTCAAAATCCAAGGTAAATAGATATTTAAAGTTCAAATTTGGATATGAAATCCTTGGCGTTGTGGTTGGATGCCACGACATCCATTCCATGTGATGATCACATCATTTGAGGAACTTTTTACCACCAACAACACGAATTATAACCCTATATATAATGGTCAGGAGTGATTAGGTTTAATTAAGACTATGAAATTTGATTGGCAACCACATTTCGTTTTTAAAATTGGTTTACAAGGCAACGATGCCACACTGCAATTTTGCGATATGTCTCAGCCCTTTTGAGGCCCTATATTTTTTTTTTGTATGTATATACTATTGGTAGACACGATTGTGAGCATGGGTTTTCGTCTTTGCTTCCATAGTAGAGGTAAATCACTTGCATCTTACTAATATGGTTTCTTAAATACAGTCTTTCAGGTTTTTTCTTTTCCTTACTTATTTGTTTCAATTTACAGTTCTCCTTACTCATTGTTTTTCCATTATTGCATAGAGGTAATCATAAATTCGTGTGTGAGTTTTTTTATGTGCTCCATCTTGAATTATAATTCTAGGGTCTTGATATTGAAGCTTCCAAGGTGAGGTGATTTCCTAATTACCTTGACATGTTCTTATGTTCATTAGGAAATTTACTCTATATGTCTTGTTCTAACTTAAGCCTCATCCTTGGGTTGCATAGAATAAGAGAAGGGTATTGTGGTTCTTTCCTTTCTTACACAATGACTATAGACCTTGCTAAGTAATTTTTCTTTCTTCCTTATGGTTATTATGGTGATACCCTTATTTAAGCCTCTCGTCATATGGGATTTATCAAGTCTTCTTCCCTTCATCTTCTGAATCTCATTATTTGATTTTTCTTCACTTTTTCATATTGAGGAAGAGATCAACATTGTAATGTTTCAATGACATGAATTTTCTCTATTCTTCCACAAGAACAAATCTCAGAAGAGATGGCAAATTTGATGCACTTTTTTGCTATGTTTTTGCTTTGATATTGTTGAGCTCAACCTTTATGGTAGTGACCACACCCACACCTTCCCCCAAAGTAGCAGCACCCAAGTCATCGTCAATTCAATCCCTGACAGCATCATCAACAATATCTCCTCCTCTTGCAATTGCCCCATATCTTTCTTCTCCCATATCTCCTCCTCCTAAAGTCACTACCCCATCAAACTCAACTTCATCTCCCACAGATCCAACTCTAGGATCTAGCCAATTTTCTTGTAATTCACTACATGATCCTATCATGCTCATCTTCATTGTGTTTAATTGACATGAAAATATTGACTTATAAATATTAGCTAATATTTGTATGTACCTAAACCTATGAATCTATAGTTTTATTTTATTGATATGACGTTTATTATTCTTTATTATTTAATTATCAAGGTGTCTTCTCAAATTTACTTTTGGATAAGATATGGTCTTCTATAATTTATTTCTAAATTGAATATCCATCAATTCCCAATGTGTCTTCTCAATTTTACTTTTGGATAAGCTATGGTTTTCTCCAATTTATTTATAGATTAAATATCCATATTTCAATTCATGGTATCTTCTCAATTTTACTTCTGGATAAGATATGTTCTTCTCTAATTTATTTCTAATTCAAATATCAATATTTCAATTCCCAAGGTTTTCTCAAATTAATTTTGGGATAAGATATGGAAAGCAAAGTCAACGTCATTAAATTAAAAGGATTGTGGGCAGTCATGGCATTAATGGTAAGTCTTTGAGGTGGATGAGAGGAAGAGACATAAAGGGAATGAGGATGAGAGGAGAAGGGGGAGACCCTTGTTCTTTATTTTGGAACTAGAGGATTTTATATTGAGAGGAGGAATGTGGAGAAGGAGAAGGGGGAATGGAGAGAAAAATGGGAGAACACAAGCTTGGATCTATCGGACAGTGTTGGTTTTAACTTAGACACAATATAATTGGTACGGCTGGGGCTCGGATCGCTAGGGAACCTGTGGAAGTTCCCTGTGCTAGGAAATTATTCCTAGTTGGCTGGGAAGTAAATTCAGTTAGGTAGCCCAGTAGGAGCATCCCAATAGAGTCAAAATGATACCAACCAAGTCACTAGAACAAATATTGCTCCATTGTCATTTCATTTATGTAAATTGTATCAAATTAATTGTCTTGGATGTTTAATATGTTTTAAATCAAATTTTAGTTGTATGTTATTATCAAGTAAATTTAGAGTTATAAACATGCTATTTTCTCCTTATTATAATTAAATTAAAGTTTAAATGTGGTTTATTTAGAAGACTTATGTTAGATCCTCACATGGCTCATTGCTTAGTGACAACTTCACCAAATAGTGCTAACAACACAATTGTCCCTTCCACTAGTTTGGAGAATATGACTATCTTTGGAGCTACTTTAATTATAGGAGGCATCTTCCTCTATGATGTATCTAACATTCTTTTCGTCGACATTTATTGGATTAGATTAGATTAGATGATATGATTATTTCTCTCCTTAGTATTTTTTTCTTTCATTTCACTTTTGAACTATCAGGACAAAGTGGAAGGGAACCATATTCATTGGATATTTGTTATTGTATAATTACTTCATTTTTTAGGTAAAATAAATATGATTTATTTACACATGGTGTAAATTCTATTGATTGAATTTTATTTGAAATTTGAAATGCTGACCCATAATCGTGGATACATTGCATTTTAGACAATTGGTCAATCAAATCAAATCTTTCAGTAACCCATGATTGGATGACACTAGAACAATTTATGTGAGGTATTTATGATTTGCATATTATGAAATGAGCACTATATTCTTAATATTACATGAATATGATAGAAGTATCTAAAGCTCTCACCTTAATCCAATAGGAACAAAAATTATTCTAAGGACTTTTAATTGTTGATGCCTTTAAATACTTACAATGATCTTCTTCTAATTTTTCCTAAATGTTATGATTACAAGTCTAAAGTTCTCACCTATATCATAGCCGGTGAAAATAAATGTCATTTGGATATATGTGTGTGTGTGTGTGTGTGCGTGTGTGTGTGTGTGTGTGTGTGTGTGTGTGTGTGTGTGCATGTGAAGGCAAGTGGTTTAGTGACGGTTGTCCAAAACCTTTTAGAAATACCATAATGAGAGAAAAGAAGCTATACCATAATGAGAGAAAAAGAGCTACCTCTAGTAACAAATTTGATCTCATTCCTACAAGAAGAAGTTATGAAGACTAAAGCCTGTGAGGGATGTCTACAAAAATGCTTAGTGAATTTAGAGATTGTTGTCATCCAATAAATATGGCATAGCGTGTCCTAGAATTTTCTTGAAAAGAGTTAAATAATAATTCATGTGTTGGCTCTCTAATAGTACCCTAAACCCCTGAGTGAAACCTAACTAAAGTTTAGATATATTTCGAATGTGAGGAATACGGTCCTATCCACATGTGCATGAAAATTTATCCCAAGAAAATAAGAACCACCAACACCATTTTTAGTAGCACCCTGAATATAAATTGTGATGAAATGAAATGAATAGGATAGTGTTGAAACATATTCTGGAAAAAAAATTGTGTAAGTAGGTCGATTGAACTGAAAATAAAAGTATAAAAGGCATGTAAATAATGTACTAATTATTTTATGTAAATAACGTAAATAACTATTAATATATATTGTTATCACTCTTTTTTGTTTGTTAAGTTGTCTATGATCCTTGAGGGTTGACCTATGACTTGAGGAGATACGACCTAGGGGAATCTAATCCATCAAATTCACCTAAGGATAACACCTAGCCTGGGCCATAACAACCCTTAGCTAACTAGAGTTTTTAGCATGTCTCCTCCGCCTAGCACATGGTACAACCACCCCATGAGGTTTGATCTTGGGTTGCATTGCTCATACGACACATCCTCAACTGATTATGCTAGTAAAACTTGACATATATTGTTATCACTCTTATTAAATATTTTGATTTTATTTTATTTATTAAATATATAATTTTAAGTTATTAATTTTAATTATAATTATATATATAATTGATGCAATAAAATAAAATACAGAGTTCATACTATAACCTTAAAAAAAATTATATAATATTAATTTTCTTCTCTTCTCCTTTTGCAAAAACTAATTGTACATAATATCATGTATAGCACTTGTGAAAATAGTCATAGTATATATTATTTAATAATATCAAATGTTGTAAATAGTAAATATACATTCTTATATATAATAGTAGCGATGTCTCTATAGTGATTTTGTTAAGTAAGAAGGCTTCTCCAAATCGCATTAGAGATCAAAAAGTCACGTGTTAAACTTTTAGGAGGAAGATTCATCACTTTTGCAAACGAACGATCTTCACAGATATAAGATCATTCGACAAAGAGAGACCAAAGAATATATTACAGCCACATGTGCCAACAAGAAGACACGTATCAAAATATTAACCTATTGAAAGGCCATGCATAGGGTTTGATGAAGAAAAGAGATCCTCGAGACCAAATCTAAAAGGAAATCACGTAAATGATGCGGTAGTTCACAGAATACGATGGTAAGTATTACACTAATTTGTAGATTAAAATGAAAATAATGCAAAGTTTGATGCAACAAGAAACTTGAGCCATGGAAGCAATCTCTAGATCTCAAAAAGCGTAAATAATCCAAAAGCTCATGCAAATTGATTGGGATTTTCTCTCCCAATAACAGTTTGTAGATTGAAATGAAAATAATGCAAGGTTTGATGCAACAGGAAACTTAGCCATGGAAGCAATATGTAAACCTAAAAAGGTGCAAATAATCCAAAAGTTCTGCCAATTGATTGACATTTTCTCTCCCGATACCAATGAAAGATTGGTAACACAAAGGTTCGAAAAGATTGTGTAAACATATAAGAAATAACAAGTAGGGCTAGAAAGAATAGCGATTTATGTCTGGTTTAACCAAAAGATTACATAAAAAATATCACATTAGAGTGTATTATTATGTTTTTCAAGTTCGTGAAACTGTCCTATGGGATGGGATGGGGACAGAGGATAAATTTATTTTCTTGAATCTTAATTCAATGATTTTGGCTAAACTTAACATAAAGGTGAAACACCTATTTGGTAGGTGAATTTATTTATTTACTTTTAATTGTTATGTTTGTCACAATTTCGACATTTAATCATAGCAATTTTGAAGCCTCAACATTGCAATTCCTATGCTAACTCTATCACAATTTCAATGTCCAAATGTTGTAGTTTCGATGCCCTAACGTCGCAATTTCTAACATTTAAATGTTAAAATTTCAACAACCTAATGTAAGGACAATGTTTGTCGAAATAACAATGACTTTAATTGTGACGACAACAACCATTGAACTTTTGACGATCAAGGAGATGTTAAAAATACGATCATAAAATGTCCAAAATTTGGTGAAAGCTCCTTTTTGTTGTTATAGCTATGAATGATTGTCGCATGAAAGACAAAGAGTTGTCACAATTTAGTACTATATGTAGTAGTGCTATTTGTCATGTTAATTGATTCAAATTACGAAATAAAGGTTCTATTTAACCAAAAAATCAATCAATCAATCGTGAAGAGTCTCCTTTTTATTTTTCTAAAAGCAATCACAAAACTTCTTATGTATAGTAAAGATAACATATTTTTGCTTATTTTAGAAGACTTTAGAAAAATATTCATAAGGGATTAATATTCATGAACAAATAGGATTGAATATAAGGGTATCCTCTCACACCTTGAATATAAATGTTTACCTCAACAACTAAACTATAATTTCCACACAAGCATTAAACTAATGGTAGATAGTTGAGTGAGAAAGTGGAAATTGAACTTGGTAGACACATTTCTTTATGTACATTATGTGCAATACCTCTTAGAGACTTCTTGTTAATTTTTTTTTCATAGGCTCCACATATTTTTGTCATTAATGTGAAAGGGAAGGTTCAAGACAAAAATAACATCATTCATGATCTCTAAGGAAGTAGAAGGACTCTCCATGAAGGAGTAAGATAGCAAGCTCTCTTACATGATCTCACCACATAAAGATAAATATCCTTGAAGTTACTTGAGTTTTTGATGTAGTTATGATGTCCAAATCATGTTACAAATTAAATGGCTACATAGGCCTCATTGACACCTTTCCAATGGCATATTCTGCTATGGAAAACTCATCCTTGTGGGAAGTTATGTGTAGTTGAAGATCAATGCTTCCACACAACTTCAAATGTCAAGGAAAATTGGTAACTAGCTCTCTTATATGATCTCACCACATAAAGATAAATATCCTTGAAGTTATTTGAGTGTTTGATGCAGTTATGATGTCCAAATCATGTTACAAATTAAATGGCTACATAGGTCTCATTGACACCTTTCCAATGGTATATTCTACTTTGGAAAACTCCTCCTAGTGAGAAGTTATGTGTAGTTGAAGATCAATGCTTCGACACAACTTCAAATGTCAAGGAAAATTGGTAGCTTTTGATTGGTGAAATGGCAAAATATTAGCGACACATTGAACCCCTCTCTGGCTGCCATGTGGCATGATGATTTCAAGTTCATGTGATCATGTGTGAGACCAAGTAATTCTAATGACCCAGTCTCGATGGGTAGTCACATAAATAAGTTCATATTCAAAATATGGGGCTAATATTGGGCATCATCGCTCATAAGCCATAGTTCACATGAACGTATTAAGGCACGAGCATATGGCTCCTATCTACCTTGGTCAAACTCCCAAGATTCCAGACATTATCAGTTGAAATTTTATCACCCCTCTTGGTGCCAGACTGCATGGAACCCTTATATATACTAGCGACCATGCCTTTCCCAATAAACATGATTCAATTGAATTATTTCGTTTTCATCTTAACGATCTTATGAAGGATTAATTTGTTGAAAAGTACTTGGTTCTAGTTTATTTATAATGAATTTTGGGGATTATGCTAGTGGGACCTGCCTTGGTATGGTTATAAGAAAGTTTGATGAAGTGAGTGAAATTTGATTACATATGAGTCAATGAAAAATTTTGGCTTGCACCCAATTCATATGAATGTTCAGTTCTTAATAAAAGAGTGTTGGATGTGTTACCTCACAGGAAACACTAGGAAAGATAATTTTTATACAACTCCATTCGTAACTCTAAGGTAATGTGTTTGACCCCTTTAGTTAACATGTTTGGTTTGAAACTATTTTTTATATTTTTATATGTAGACATTTTATTGGACCAATAGGAAATTTCGTTGGGAATTCTATAGATCCATTGTCCGAGAAAATGCATATTATAGAAGAGTGTCTACAAAATAGTCTCTTGTAAAACCCTTATTCTTATATTTATGCAAATTGAGTTTCAAAATAATTTGGGTGATCAAATTTTAGATATGAATCTAACAATAGTTGTGTAAGGCCCTTTTGACATATTTGATGATCATGGCCCCTTTTGTATGATTTGAGCGGCCATGAGTAGGTTGTTGTGGTTTTGGATAAATTGTGAAAACAATTTCTGAGAAGGGGATTGAGTGACCGAATTGATGAATTGATAGAAGAAGAGTATGGAAAATAGAATGATAACTAGTGACAACTGTTTATATGAAATTTTGTGGTAGTATTTATGAAAATAATGTCAAGCTGCAATAGTGATTGTAATGTCAATGGTTGCAGGCTGTGATAATGATTGAAATGATAATGGATATAGAGATTGTTGTGGCATTGTTTGTCTCTGACAAAAACATAAGGACTTGTGTGTAGGAGGAATTTCTTATTGTAGAAAGGAATTGTTCTATAACGTACGGGGCAGTCATGGATCCTTGTCTCAACTTCAAAGGAAGTATAACTTTTAATTTGAGATGAAGGAATGTCATTTACATTGTTAGGCTATATAACTCATATACTAGAAAGTATAAGTGGCAGAGGGAGCAAATAGGATTGCCACAACAAAAGATATTTCAGAAAGTGCACCCAGTTAGGGTAATGAAACAGTAATCACTCATCTTATGCTTTATCTATGGAATAAAGATCAACATGATATGGTTGACTCATGACAAAATTATTTATGGTTTGTGATATGTCTCAAATAATGAAGTACAACTATAGGGATTAAGAAGACAATACAAAATATAGAAATATTTTATTATGATATTTCTTTAGTTCGGGCTCAGTTATATTCTTGTGGAAGAGTAGGAAGCAGACATCAATCACATTGAGTACTATAGAGGTAAAGTATATTGTAGCTTGATTGGAAATTTGAGAAGTAGTATGGCTTTAGAGTATACCTACAGGGTTGTTTGATCAAATTTAGGTGACAAGTATGCTGACAGGTTGAAGCACATTGAGATCTACTACTAAGAGATGGTATAGAAGGAAGTGAAGTGGCTTCAATATTGTTCTACAATCAAGAAAAGTGTTGACAAGACTTTGTACTAGGATGAAGTTTATATACGTGGAGGAAAATATTGGTCGACTAATTAAGCATGTGTCTCTCAACAAGAGGGAATGATGAAACTATAAAATCCAGGACAATCATTCTTCCTCTGTCAAGTAGATTAACTAGATTTGAAAGAATGGTCAAGCAGAGGTAAATTAGTCTTCATGTGTCAAGTATATTGACTAGATTAGGAAGAATGGTCTAGAAGAGGATATTCATTCTTATTTGTCAAGTATGTCGACCAAAATTAGGAAGAACGGATCTAGAGGCAAAGGATCGCTCAATTGAGTGGTTTCCTTCCAACATCAAGATCAAAACTCTTCATACAGGTTTAGTGTGCTCATTTAGCATCAAACCTGAAATTACTTAGGTAGAGTATGGCCTTCGGATTTGGGACAAATTTACTCAAATGGATTGAGTGTGTCCCTATGGTTTAACGACAAGTCTAAGAGATTGAGCAAGATGATGGTGAGCCTAAACTAGTTAATGATGAATTTTTCTAACCTTTTCCTAGATAAATCTGTCATGATGAGAACATATAGATAGTGATATGAATACCTCCTTAACTAAGATGGAGTGTTGAATTTTGTATCTATGTTTGGTATTCATAATTAATATTCCAATGATATCTATAAAGAATTATCTTCATTCTATTGTCAAAAGAAAAATTATAAGGCATTTTGTTCATGTCCTTTTTCAAAGATAGAAAAAAATAATTTTAAAAGTATAATTTTTAGCTCTAAATAAGGCAATTCGTACCTCCTCCTAGTCAAGTTGGCCTACTAAAAGGGGCACCGATTAAAAATCACAAGGTGACTATATACAAAAGCATTTCATCCTCCTATCATGCAAGAAACTCATAATTTATGAGGAAAACAAGGACGAATTTGTGGCTGAATGAAGGACCAAATTTCAATGATGGTGGAGGACAAAATATCAATGCTGGTATAGGACCAAATTTTTTAGAATGTCTAGAACCAAACTTCTCAAATATGTCATGGTGTTAGGTCTGAGTTTCTTACCCTAGAAGACCTAACTAGGCAAAGTTCAGTGAGAAGGCTTATGACTTAACTAGGAGGCAGTTGGATTGGGTATGACCAAGTTTACTTTTCAATTCACTTTGGCCTTATGGTTGATAAGGTGATCTAAGTGTATCTCTTCTTGAACTAAATCATTTCACTGAAGAAAAGGTTGTTTGGTTTTTCTCTCGTGTCGGTTTTCCTAGGATAAATGCTTGCATTCTTGATTTGGCTATTTCTTTATGATCTTAATTTTTATTGTTGAATATCTTATTTGTAGTTGCTTAATGTTTAATGTGAATATGAAAGAATCTAAAGTGAATGTTGTTATAAGTAATTATAATATAGAAGAACTATAAAAAGCTGACCAAAAGTAGCCAACGATGATAGGGAGAGAGCACACAAACAGGATTCACGCATTGTAGTATTCCCTAGGACATACGTCTTGCTTCTTTTTACTTGCATCCATTTCTTATTCAAATAAAGAGAGTGTAACAACCTTGCCTTCTAGTTGGGTTTTCTCCCAAAAGGGATTCCTAGGATATATACCGTGTTAATTGTGGTTTGTAAATTTGTATTTCATTGTTCTCTATTTTTACTATAATTATAATTTTCATGCATATGTAATAAATAATAATTAACATGTCCAAGAATCTAAAGAAAAATAAACTTTCATATTATAGATTTCATATTTTCTAATATATTTTAGTAGTCCTGTTGTGACGAATTGTCTAGTGGAATATCTAGAGAATTTTACAAATCAACAAAAGATACAAGACTAGTGACTTATCCATTACAACTAATATCACGTAGGAGTAAAAATTCTTGGAAGAAAATAGATAGATGTGAATTTAAAGGAATCACATAAGACAAAATTGTGTCCTTTAATTATTCACTTTGATGTCCTTCTATTCTCTTTAAAATATGAAGGGATGGAGTTGAATCTAGGTCAACTTAGGAGAACTTAATTAAAAACCTTTTTCAAGGATAACTCATAATATATATATATATATATATATATATATATAAATAGTATATAAACACAAAATAACCTTATTCAATATTTAATAACCCTAATTCATGAACAAGAAACAAAATTAGAAGTATACATATTACATAACATAGTAGATGTCATCAAATATTAGCAATAATCATTCATGAAAAGAGAATTGTCCATAAAACTCTCATAGGATCAAATTTATCTTCTAGTGATCCATATCACACAAGAGAGAAAATAATAGTATCTAGGAGATGTGTGATCTCCAAGTATCACAATAATAAAATGAACCAAATTATTCCTTAATATATACTAGGGAAACGAAATATTTTATTCCAATTAGGTTAAAATCTCCTAAAATATGAAATTTCATGATACAAAATGCATAGGTCTTCAAGTTCGGTCACAAGAGAACTTCCAATTAGATAATATAATGATAAACTATGAAAATCCCCTGAAAAAGGCCACACATGTGAGTTTAGATACCTAAAATGGGTGATATAATCCTCAAAATATATGTCTCTTCTTGAGGAGTGTATTAAATTATTGAAGGGGTGTGTATTCTCATTCAAAGTCATGCCTCATCATCCAAAGTTCCTCTAACAAGCACAACATCATTCTCCCCATCCCAATTTCATCATGTAAGGTACAACACCATCATTTAAGAGCAATGTCCTAGCTCCAATAAAGAACATGTAAGGTGTTGGATGTGGAGGATTGTGTCAAGGTGCATGAAAGTCATTGTTCAGTCAATGTCCATCAATAGGGGTACAATGCCTAGGGTCTAGTAGAAGAATCTCTAGTGAGTGAATCATCAAGGTCCAATATTCATATGTGAAAAATCATCAACGTCATTCTAAAGGATCATGGATATATCTTGATCATCATCAAATACAAACGCTCGAAATTAATTAAGATCAACTAAAAAGGATGGAAGGGTAATTTGAGCACAAAAGGTGGACTATATTTAATGTTAGAACCATATAAATATACAACAATAAGTATATTCTTCAAATTTCACACTAGCTGGAAATACTACACAAGGTGGTAGATTTAAATATGAGAGGGTCATCAAATGCCCATATTACATTCACACAATCTTAGGGGTCACAAATAGTTCCTAAGCCAACCCTTCAATCGATGGGTGTGAGTGATAAGTGACATGGTCTAGGTTGTACTTCATGGGAGGTGTCATATTCTTATACATGGGTTATGCAAGACCATCCTTCATGACAACCTTTATTGGGGGAGTGATTGCATTTCTTTAGTTACCCTTTCCGCAATATTATTTGATGTAGACTTTAGCTAGTCTCGTTATTTCATTTGATTTTACATTGTTAGAAAGAATTAATTTCATTTCAAACCCATTCTACTTTTGAACCATTCTTGGTCAAAAGAGGTGTGATTTTTCTTCAACTCCCTTATACTTTGAGAGGGTGATAAGCATGGCACTAGGTTGATTGACTAAAATAATGGGATAGAGCTCAAGTTTAAATGGATTAAATTAGTATTCATCCTTACCACATTCTTTGCATTATAGCAATTGACATATGCTTTTACTATTCCTTTATTTTTTTGTTTCACTAACTTATTAACAATTTTCAAGCCCCTGATAGCATATGATGAAGCAAACATGAACCAATTAAAGTGTTTGACAACAATAAAAAAATATATATATGGAAATATGTCAAGGATAATTGGAAAGTATTTAGTATGGAGTGGTGTGAACATTCTCCATTAATGAAGGCCTATTATTTGTGCACCTTTTATATGGTGAAAGAAATTTCATAGGGAGTTTGCACTTTAATAGAACGAGGAAATGACCACCGACTTGAAATGAGGAAATAAGTACAACTTCCAAGAATCATAATCCATTATCCAATTTCAAACCAAAATAATTAAATATCAATAGAATTCAATATAACCACTTCATATGGGATAATGGATAATGTACCTCATGTTTGTTTACCTACATTCATCTAGTGAATAATCAGATAAAAGTGGATGAGTTGACCAATCAGATAGTGAGAGGAATTTTAGACGCCACTATTTGAGGACCATACAAATTTTCTAACTAGAAAGCTAAATTTGAAAGATAAGTTTTCTCATATGGTCTCCCATGTATATGACATGGTGAAAGAACACATCACTAAATCAAGACTAAATACCATGTTTACTGTAATGTTTGTAGATTAATGAAGGTTAAATAGATTTTTTAGTTATATAAGATTTTTTTTTTTGAAGTGTGTGAGATTACTTTCTGAATAAGTGGAAGAGAGAAGAAATGGAAAAATAAAATAATATAGAGGTTTAGAGACACAAGCATAAATGGAAGGGGAAGAAGTGGAGGAGACATTGTTAGCATGAAACTAGATAAAGTTGTTGATACTACACATTGTTGCCTAGAACAATTTAACTTCTCAAAATAGTTATTTAGAAAAGTAAAATGTAAATACCAAAAGAAAAGTAGGAAAATAAGGAAAATTAGAGAGATTAGAGAAAGGGTTACAATTTGTTGAATTTGGGTAGAAGCCCTAAATGTGAAGAAAAATTTGGTTGTAATGATGGAACTAGTTATAACCAACACCAAAGACCAAGTTATGGTAGTTCCATATTTCTTTCTACTATTAAAGCTAGAAATTTAAAGAGTCAAAATAACAACCTTTATGTTTGGAGAATCAACTCGTGAGAAGAAGAACCCACAATTCATGACAAAGTATCAAGGAAGTGATTCGCTTGATTTGACTGTGAAACAAATGTAATTTTGTCATACAAATGTAAGCTCAACCAAGACTTAGAGTAATAGATAATCTATAAGAAATGGAATTTTCCTATGCTTGCTAATTCTATTGTGGTTATAAGATCTAGCCATTGTAGCAGTGAATTCATATTCAAGGATTATGTATATGAACTCATAAATTTGCAATTTAATAGAACTATTGGTTGTGTAGATTAGAGGATTTCCCTATGTGCATGTTTTATTAGTTTAAAAATTATGTTATTTATCATATTTCTATGAAATCTAGGTGGATATAGATCTCCAACCATCTATTCCACTAAATCATAATGGACAACTCCCCATGTTGGAAAAATTTATCTAGTTTTCCAATTACTAAACTTTTGATCCAATTTTGAGGCCTGAAATAGTGTTTTTCAGGCTTGCAATGGATCAAGGTCACAATATCTTGATCAAGAATTTATTTAAGTTAATATTATAATAGATACCTTTATAATAAGCCACTATTCATGCCAACTCAAGTTTATATTTATAAGTTGGGGCCTAGATAAGTTGATGTATCAACTAGACTCCTTAGATCCTACATTCCTTATTTTCCAATAGATATCCTAGTACTTTGAATCGTTAGGTATTGTCAAAAGTATATTTGGGCCTCTTTTAATGGGTGTCTTGTGAATGAGAAAATTCAACTCCATTCTCTTTGGATGGAAGCTAGTATGTTTTTCCATTGATGTCAACATGGTCTTAACATTGTCTGTCTTCTTATGATATCAACTTGAATTGTATCTAACCTTTTGTGATTGATTGTAGATTGTATTAGGATGCGGAGGTGCTTGGAAACTTGAAGAAGTATTGCTTCTTGTAGAGGAATCTCAACAAGATTTTAGGCCTTGACATAATGACATATTTTTGTCATGGACTTGCAGTGGTTATATAGGTTTAGGAGATACTTGAGCAAGTAGATGAATGAGCTTTGGAAATGTTGAAGTTGAGAAGATAGCAGAAGATTTGCAAGAGGATGGATAGGCATGTAGAAAGGTGGATTTTTACTTTGATGCTTTGATTTTTATAGAGGACATGTTTGGTGGCTTCTATCATGGTCATAATAGGATTTTCATGGGTTTTCATAGGTTTTACAAGGTTAGGAGGTGCTTCAAGAAGTAGATAAACATGTCCTAGAAGTTTGAATCCAATCAGAAGCAAGAACGGGGATGAAAACATGGAGACTCAGGTTGTGGCTTAGAGAAGAGTATTATAACTCAAGTCTTAATAGCAAAGGAAGTTTTACCCTTTCTACATGTTTTTCTTCGGATTCCTCACACATCTCAACTGTTCTTATGAATTTTCCAATGGTGTTGCTTGACATTTTTGGATTAAAAGTTAGAAAAGGTTAACCATCATCTAGAAGGTGGTTAAAATGGAAGTATATATTGTTCAATGAATATAGTGGAAGATCAATTCAATGATGAAAACTTCTTTAGTATGCTACATCGTTCCCTTAGATTATGAACAAATATTTATTGGGCTTAGTACTCTTTGGTAATTATTGAGTTAATCACTTTAAGTCATCTATATATTTGGGAGAGATAAATGATATATAGGTTGGTTGTGCTATGTGTTGAGTGAGTGTGACACAAGAGAAGTGTGTGCAACCTATGAGTGACATGATGCAAAAATTCTAAAAGCAGTGTGAAGGAATATAAAATAGTAGCAGAAGTAAGGAGATGGAGTAAGAAATGATTGAATATCATTTCTTGTATCATTTTTGCTAGTATTTTAATGAGATTATTATTTGCGTATGCAATGTATCTTTGTTGTTGTCATTTTGGATTGATTAAGTGCATATTGTTGTGTTTATCAATATTCTTGTTATGTTGATTTTCAGATAATGAGAAGAGAAGTTGATGTGGTGTTCATGTTGAGCATGTATATGGTTCTAGTTTGAAATATTCTAAAACATGAACCACATAAAGGAGTGGATTTGGGTGAGTCTAGTGAAATCAGTATAGGGAGCAAATATCTCAATCCAATGGTTGTTAGAGAGTCCAATGGGTGATGGGCGAGGATCATTGGTCATGGTGGCTTCGAACGGATGGGTGTCCATAAATTTGTATGAGAAATATGCTTCCTACTGCTAGTATCAAGTTGAATCTCTATGTAATGAATTTGGTTAACATAATAAAATAATTTGAGCAACGTAGTAATAACAAGGGTGGTTTTTGACTTGGATGGGGTTCTCCATTAGAAATACTTGTGTCCCTCATGTTGAATATTTTCATCATTTCATGTTTATGTTTGATGCCATAGGCTCTAATTATATCTTTACATTTTCAATGGTTTAAATAAAAATTAATTGGTGAAAATTTTATAGGTACTGATTCACATTGCCCCTCTCAGTATTGATCTAGTTTCTAACAATTAGTATTAGATCAAGGTTCTCGATTACATATTGATCACTAGCTATTAGATCTAAGGAGCTTTGGCGTAACGTTTTCAATTTTTTTTTGAAATGGTTTGGCAAGGAGTTACAATTATTCACAGAGGTAAATTTTGCAACATGGAAGGTGAAATTGGAAATGTATTTGCTGTCTCATGATGAAAATAAATTTATATCTGTGGATTATCGAATAAATGATAAATTTAAAGACAAGGCTAAAGATATTATTTTGCATGGGATTTCAAGATTTGATAATCTATATGTGAGACATTATGAAACTACATAAGAGATGTTAGACATGTTGCAAAATTTGTATTGTGGAGGAAACTTGCATATTTCAAAGAAGAATGAAGGACCCTGCCACTCACATATTGATTAGAAGAAAAATGAAAAGGATTCTACTCTTATAGTGATATGAAAATTATGATCTTAGATTATTTTTAAGGTATTACAGACTCGTGTAGGATTTGCCTATATTACTCAGTGCAATGGATTGAAAATATTGTGAATAATATAGACAATGAGCAGTTAGAGATGCATAATAGAAAAACACCTAGAACACAACAAATAATCAAGGAGTTCACCCAAAACTCTTGGGCTACGTCTCCTGGTCTAGCTTTCAGTGGTGACCTCTCTATTATGTCCTCAAGAGTAGAGTTTTTACAATTGTGAGCTCAAATTGAGTCTCAACACAACAGGAACAAGCAACATGATTTTACTTGAATCCCTCAAGTCCCTTTGAGTACACAGACTCTCCCTCTCACTCTATGTCTTTGTTTTCTCTCTGTCCCAGCACTGCCCGCCTTTGTCTCTGTCATTCAGTGTCTTTTAAGCCAATCGGTGCTTGTCTGTTTGTTTTCCCCTTCAAGCTCTCTGGCTCACGGCCTCTGTCTGCTCAAATCCCCTCTGAGCTAACCAATCATGGTATAATTCCTTCAGGTATGGTGGCCACCTATTTTGCAATGGAAGGTACCATCAACACATTTTAAACCCCTAAAACATTGTTCTCTATTTACACAGTGAAATTTACAAAAACACAGTAAAATCTGCCAAACTTCCATTTATCAGACTTCAAATATTATCAATTTTGCCCTAGATGCCATCAGGTCCACCTTTATATCGCTATCACAAGTCGCAGGCCATGGGTTCCTTTGTATTTTGGTTTATAACAAAAAACCCCAAATACAAAGGAAAACTTGATAAATGGTTGCATATTGGAACTCAAAATATATATAATTGCATTTATAAACCCCATCGTGTCCGGATATATCACATGTCGCATATCCCTTTTGGTTTTTGATCACCGATTGCATCAATCAGCCTTATCGACTATCAGTGCATTGCATGGTCGTTGGCCTCCTTGGCATCACCCCTTACAAAGTTGTGATGCAATATTGCGATGCGATATATCGCAATCACATATCGCCAATCCTTCTAATGATGAGCTAAGTCCTTCTGCATATGAGCGATGTGATAGCATGGGTAAATATGGATTGTTGATCTGTGCACTTATTCAATGGTCCTCGTTCAATCGCGCTAATCGCTACCATGATTCCCATAGGGCCGCTTCGGATTAACTCCGCTTGCCACCTCTGGTTGCGATATGCCAATTAGATCTGGACCGTTGATTAGCTAGATCCAACAACTCCTATTCAGTATTATTTTAGCCTTCGACAGACTCTATTTTCACCATGCCTGCATGTTTTTCCCATCCGATAGTCTTTTCCACCATTTGCGAAGGTTTTTCCTTTGCGATGTTGTTCAAGTATATGAAAATTTAGAGGGTTTTAGGATCCATTTTGGATCATGCCTTTTGACTAAAAAATCTTTTGGACCACCAAAAGTTGCTTTTTAAGAATAAATCAAGTGAGGATATAGCTTCCTCACTTGCCCAATTTCTATCCATCGTTCATTGCTTGGTTTTGAACCTTTGAGTCTAACTCTCAGGTACTCAGCATCCCCTCTACGCATAGTACTAACCTTCCTATCCAAAATTGTGTCTTCCTACAACTCATTGAGATATTCAAGCAACAGATCATTAGTTGAAGGGAACTAACTTTACTCTTTGGGATCTTCAATCAATGAAGTTTCATACAGTCTCAAGTTTTCTGCATTCATGACTGAATAGATGTGCATATAAGCTAGAAAATCAAGGAAAAAAGCATTTTTACCAATTTTCTTAAGTATCTAGAAAGGCCCATATCTTATTGGTTTCAGCTTCTTACCTTCACCTTGCATTATATTTTTGCTGATTTACATCTAAACTTGATCACCAACTTGGAAGATATGCCCAATTTGATGCTTATCATGCCTTGCCTTGTACTTGGCCTAGCTTCTTTCCAGTTGTTCCTGTACTCCCCGGTGAATTTCTTAGATCTGTTTAGTGAACTTGGTTGCTTTGTCCACATCACTGTGTCCATCAACTTATATGTCTTTTCCAAAGGCAAAATCCAAGGGAGACTTTGGTATAAAACCAAAACAAGTCTTAAAAGGAGATCTCTAAGTAGAAGAGTGATTGGCACAGTTGTAAGCATGTTGCACATAACACAAATGTTCATCCCAAAGCTTGGGATGCTTGCTACAATAGCCTCTGAGCAACTAGATCATTGTCCTATTGACCACCTCGGTTTGACCATATGTTTATGGATGAAATGTTTTGCTCTTCTTCAGTCTATTGTGCATAAATTCCCATAGGCTCGACCAAAACTTCCCCATAAATTGGGAATCTCGATCAGATACAATAGAAGTGGGTAATCCAAAATAAACCCATAATGCTAAAAGATAAACTTCGATGTTTTTTCAGTTGTAACCTACTTTTTACAAGGTATCAAAATACAGATTTTTGTTGAACTTATCCAGAACAACATATAAATCATCATGACCTTTTCTAGATTTTGGCAATCCCCCAACAAAGTCCATGGAAACACTTTGCCAAGGACGAGAAGGGACTGGAAGTGGACTGTACAAGCCTAATTTTCTATTACTGGGCTTGCTTTTAGCACACATGGTACACCCTTTAATATCCCTAGAAATTGTTTCATTCATTCTTGGCCAATAACAGAACCTTTTCAGCTGTGCAACTGTTTTACTTACACCAAAATGACCTGATATAAGAGAAGTATGTGCTTCTCATATTATGTTAACTCTTTCAATTTGTGGAATGCATAACTTTCCCAAATGATAGAAGAGTTGGTCCTTAACATAACAATCCAATTCTTCTACTTGTTTTCCATGACCTAAAGTTCCATACACATCTTTAAAATCTACATCTTGAGCATATTGTTCAATGTAGCTTTCATGCATTACTGACTTATGCTTAAGGATAGTAGATGCATTTATGATTGGTCTAGATAACATACCTACAACCTTATTGTGTATTCCCTTCTTATATCTGATGACAAGATGAAATTGTTATAGGAAACCCATCCACCTATAGTGTCTTGATTTCTGCAATTTAGTTTGTGAGTGAAAATATTGAAGTGGTTGATGAACTATATGGATGATTGTTTATTCGCCCATTAGGTAGTGTTTCCACTTTTTCACACTTTGTACTAATGAATACAATTCTTTATCATATGTGGGATAATTAACTATTGTAGAATTAAATGTCTCAAAATGATAGCATATGGGTTTACCGTTTCACATCAACACTGCTCCCATCGCATAGTCACTGGCATCTATTTCAATCTCAAATGGATGTTGAATATTTGGCAGTGCTAGTACTAATGTTGTACTAATTTTTTCTCTTAAGATGTCGAAGGATTTCTACTATTTGCCTACCCACTGAAACAACTTGTTCAATCCTGTTAAATCATGTAAGGGAGTTGTTGTTGAACCTTAAAACTGCTCTTTCTTTGGAAACTTTTCTCATCCCATTTTCTTTGTTTTTCCATGAAAAAATGTATTCCTATCATCAATGACCAGTATACATTGTGTTAAGGAGGACATTTAGTGACTTACCTATTATGCTTCTATTTTTTTTTTGTTTGAATATTTTTTTGTCTTTTAGTTATGGAAAGCAGCCTATTCTGCAGCTAATCGGTTGTTCCACAGCTACTTCCATGCCTTAACAGGTCCCAGGTGTCAAAAGGAGAAACTAGCTACATGGGCAACTTGGAAAACATCATGACATGGATCGTGTCATATTCACGTAGCCTAGGTTGACAAGGAAGATGGTACAAGACTCCAGTCAAAGGAGAAGTAAAACATAGAGACCAAAGGCAATAGGACCTTGTTTCGTGGATAATCAACATGTTTCACAATGATGGGAAGCATTATGCAAAACAACTTCCCGAACACTCAGACTCCAACATCCATCTGTGCAAATCGAATCCAATAGCCATCATCTTGGATTTATGTCTCCAGCAGTCGAGAAACAAGATACCATGTGCCTGTCTGCTACGTGTTTTTGGTTGTAGCTTATTTTTGTCCACAAATAGTTACATAATTTTCTTATAAATACCTGTGTAAAGAACTCAGAACCAGTTCGAATTTCCGCATGTATGAAGCTCAAACTACTGCTTTGTAATTTTGAAAAACTCATTTCCTATTTTTAATATGAAGACCGCAAGTTTATTGGATATGTGAAAGAGTTGCTTGGAGATTGATTAAGTACCCATAACCTTTTCAGTTGCAGAGGGACCCTGTGCTGACTGCAGTTTTATTTCATTATGTTTTAACTTTTCTAGTTAAGTTGTAAATTCATCATTTTTCCATAATGTTCATAACCATTTTTTCATACTAACCTTGTTTATAATGCAGTCTTTATCATTTTCTTACTAATGCAGAATAGCTTCTTTCAGTGCAAGATATATTCTCTTTGTTTAAATTTCTTTCAAGCTGTTATCAATAGTTATAAGTTGAATTCAGCAGTGTAGAGTAGTTTGTTTCATTTGCTATTTCACTAGTCTTTAAGTTATCAATTAGACCGATCAATTCCATTACTATTCTTGCCATTTTATTACTAGTTTAATGACTCATGGTCTAAATGAATGTTTCTCAAAAGCCCTTATAGTTGATAACTCATCTTAAACTAAGTGGTTGAATACTTCATTCATGCAATGAGTCTTTTCTGCATATTTGCATTTATCTTCTCTTAGAATAATGAAGTACAAAATTCCTCAAAATGTCATCCCAAGGAGGCTTGTCTTCCAAAATTGAGAGGCAGAGTAACTAAGTATTTCATTTAGTTTTGTTGCAATTTCACTTTTGGTTTTTCATTAAGTTTTGTTGTTGCAATATACTAAACATTAGATGTAATCTCACTTTCAGTTTTAGTATTTCATTTTGGTTTTGTTTCCATAATAGATAATTGCAATTTCACTTTCAATTTTATTATTTCATTTTTTTTTGTTTTTTATAATTGAATAGATAGTAGTTGTAATTTTATTTTTTAGTTTGTAGTCCATGATTTGGAAATAGTGATATGATTAGAAATAGAAACTCTATTTTAATTTCTTGATTAAACTTTGCTTCCAAATCTTACCTAAGCTCATTTAGTTCTCATTTCTTTAGGTTCTTAGCAATCTTTACAGAAGTTAGATTTAGTATTTTAACAGTTACATTGTATTCTATAGGAGCTAACGGACCAAAAACCCCCAAAACAACATAACACACAAAAACAATGAAGTAAGAAGGGTTATCTAGCACAGATAGTGCACTACACTTCATCAGTTTACGATACCCGAATTGATAATTTATGTAGACCAATTTGGGACACTAAATTGACCAAACAACTGCAATTAAGGAAAAGTTAGCAATAAACTTTCTCCTATATTGTGTTGCTCCTAGGAAAATCCTAACTTCTGTAGCAGATTTGGGTTTAGGTTAATTCACAATGACTTCAACCTTAGGGGGATCTATCTTCACTTCAACACCCCCTGCAATATGACCCAAATAATTTAAAGAGGTTTTGCCAAATTCACATTTTCATAACTTCACATAGATATTTTCTCTTTCAAAACATCTAAAGTCTACTTTACATGCTTCAAATGTTCTTCCCATGTTTTATTGAAAACAAGAATGTCATCTAAATATACAATTACAAAATCATCAATAAAAGGCCTGAGTACATCATTCATAACTCTCATGAAAGTGGCAGGAGCATTAGCTAAGCCAAAAGGCGTAACTCGCCATTCATACAATCCTTGATTTGTTTTGAAAGTAGTCTTCCATGCATCTTATTATGCGACTATGACATGATGATAGCCACTATGCAAGTCTAACTTAGAAAAGTAAACTACTTCTTTCAACTGATCTAATAGATCATCAATGTAAGGAAGAGGATAATGATTCTTGATTGTTATTTTATTCAGTGCTCTATAATCAATGCACATCATCCACGAACCATCTTTGTTTCTCACCAACACGATTGGAGATCCACATAGTGATGTGCTTGGTCTTATGAACCCTTTATTGAGTAGCTCATATACATGCTTCTTGATCTCTGCATTCTCCAATGCGGATAACCTATACATTCTGATGTTATGTAATGGAGCATCTTGCTGCAAATTAATATCACGTACTATTTTTTCTTTTGGGTGGTAGAGATTTAGTTTCCTGAAATAGGATGTCATATTCTGAAACAACTTTAACTAAATCAGCCTTTTGTTTAGCATCACAACCCTCAAATACATTGGTTTTATCAGGGTTCCTTTCCTTTACAAGCATTAGTAAAATTTGCTTGCATGAATTTAGAATTCTTTTCATATGCCCTGCGTTTGTGAGAGAATAGTTATTTTTGAGTTTATGAGCTCTTACAATATATTCTATTCCATCTTTAGTGAGTTGATACTTATTTTCAGCTCTATAGAAAATGGTTTTTCTATCATACAAGTAAGGACTTCCTAAAACAATACCACATATATCCAAGTGAGCTATATCTAACTCAACCTCATCTACAAATGTTAACCCAATAGAAAACCTAAGCTTACATTGTCTTGTTACTTGTAGCTTTGCTTTATCACATACCCAACCTAATGCATATGGCTTCTTCTGAGGTGTCGTTAGTAAGACCAACTTCTTTACAATTCCTTCGGAAATCAAGTTTACTTGTGACCCACTATCAAATAAAGTACCAATCTTTTGGTGCTTGGAAATAACTCTAATATGAAAAAGCTCATGTCTTTTCCTCTCATTATATTCATTATCAATAAATTGTGCAAAATTGCATGTAGATGCTTTAGAATTTTTACCTTTTATACATGTGGCTGTGACTGTTGTTTCATCACCCAAGTCTGACCCTAAGTCTTTCTGAATAGCAGCAGTAGTATTCTTCTTCTTACCACCTAACTTTTTAGGTTTCAACATCGGATGCAAAGAACAATAGTGTGCATCATCGTGTCCATCCTTCTTACAGTGAGTGCACAAAGGTTTGTCTTTTTGTACAACGTTTTTCTTCCACTCCTTCCATTTCAGCTTCTTCTTTTCCTTGTTCTTGCTTGGAGAGGGTTTTCATGATCCTCAACCTTTGTGTTCACATTCTTTCCTCTAGCCTCTAAATGTGTAGCCTGAACTGATACATCATCTAGGCTAGTGGGATTAAACATGAGAATGGTGTGCCTCAAAGAGTACATATTTTACAATTGTGAGCTCAAATTGAGTCTCACCACAACAAGAACAAACAAAAAGGTCTTACTTGAATCCCTCAAGTCTCTCTGAGTACATAGACTCTCCCTCTCACTCTTTGTCTCTAGCTTTTCTCTGTCTCAGCACTACCTGCCTTTGTCTCTTTCATTCAGTGGCTTTTAAGCCAATCAACACTTTTATGTTTGTTTTCCCTTTTGGGCTGTCTAGCTCCCTACCTCTATGGTGGCCACCTATTTTGCAATGGAAGGGACCATCAACACGTTTGAAATCCCCAAAACATCGTTTCTCTGTTTACATAGAGAAATACACAATAACACTATATCTACCAAAATGTCATTTATCGGACTTAAAATATTATCAATTATGTTCTAGACTCCATCGAGTCCACCTTTATATTGCTATCACAAGATGCAGGCCATAGGTTCTTTTGTATTTGGGTTTATAATGGGAAACCCCAAATACAAAAGGAAAACTTGAAAAATGGCTACATATTGGAACTCAAAATATATATAATTGCATCTATAAATCCCCTCGGGTCTGGCTATATCGCATGCCACATATCCCTTTTGGCTTCTGATCACCGATTGCATCGATCCGCCTTATCGACTATCGGCTCTTCTCATGGTCACTGGCCTCCTTGGCATAACCCCTTACAAAGCTATGATGCAATATTACGATGTGATATATTGCAATCGGATATCGCCAATCCTTCTAATTGTGGGCTAAGTCCTTCTGCATATGAGCGATGTGATAGCGCATGTAAATCTGGACCATTGATTTGCACGCTTCATCAACAGTCCTCATTCAATCGCGATTCCCATAGAGCCGCTTAAGATTAACTCTGCTTGCCACCTCCAATTGTGATATGCCAATTAGATCTAGACCGTTGATCAGCCAAATCCGACAGCTCCTGTGAACTATTTTTTTAGCCTCTGTAAACTCTATTTTCACCATGTCTGCATGTTTTTCCCATTCGATAGTGCTTTCTACCATTTGTGAGGTTTTTCCCTTTACGATGGTGTTCAAGTATATGAAGACTTAGAGAGTTTTAGGATCCATTTTGGATAATATAGAAATGGAAAAGAAAGTATCCTCAAATGAAGAAGATGAAACCACCAGTGATGGCAACGATGATTCAAGAATTGATCTAGAGGGATAGAAAGAATACATCAGTAGTAAAGATGAGGAGCAATATTATGGAAAGGCCTTAGATGTAGGCTCACAGCTGAGAATAAATATTACTGAATGTTATTTCAATTCTTTTATGAAAATGAGTGTGCCTACAAAGAAGAAATTTCATAGTTGAAAACTCAGCTTGAAGAAGGAAGGAAAGTGGAAGTAGGAACATGGAATAAAGACAAGGAGATGGAGGATTAATGAAAAATACTAAAATATGAAGAAACTTTTAGAAGAGTGGAATTAAAGAGGTTCAGCTCTAGCACTCAAGAAAACACAAGAAAATCTAAAAACATTGGAGCAGCTAGTGGTGTATGAAAAAGAAGAGCCATGAGAAAAATAAATAGCCATGCAAGAACCAAAACAATAAGCGAAACAGGACAACCAAAAGAAATACATGGAAGAAAAATAGGAAGGGAAAATGCTACAAATATGGATAACGTGGAAATTTTGCAACAAGTTGTAGTAAAATGGAGATAAAATCCTCTCAGCAAAAGGCAAAGCCAAAGGAGAAGCAACCTCAACCTTGTATAAAAAGAAAATTATTAGTTTCACGAAGGTCACCAATAGAAAGGTATAAGATTCATTTTTGTTGTTATTTTGACTCATCCAATGATTTTGGTGATAGGGTTATTGACTATAGATCACATGCTAAGAATAAAAAATAGATTAGCAAAATATATAAATCTATTCCTTAATTCCTTGGTCACATAAGGTGTTTTCTGTGTGACTACATTAGCCATAATGACAACGATTGTAAGAAACCCATGTATTAGAAGAGATACAATTAAAGAGAGAAGAACATGAAATAACAACCACATAGAAAAAAGAAGATCAACATATCAATGTTATGAGGAGAAAGGAGGAACAAGACACTCCCAGCAAAAACTAAGGGTTGCATCATCTCAGGGGGATCATATATTGGCTACATCTTGAGTTACATGTAGAACTTTGGAGGTATTGGAAGATAAATCTACATATTAAGAAGGAGATGCATGTACTCTCGGGGAGTTCATGAGGTTTGAAGTGTTATTTCTATATCTGATCCATTCTTATTCTAGTTTGATTTTAGTTAGATCAACCATTCTTGTTACTTATGACTTTGGAGCAATTTTATGTTGATAGTTTTGAAGATATGATGGCCACACAGTTGTTCTTATGTGCATGGGTATGGTGTGTTGTACGATCACTTTCAAGGGGTCAATTTTTGCTTCATAATGGTGTTGTTGATAGTTCACATTGTGTTCACTATGCAAGAACTTGTTGTGGATATATTTGACATATATTTGATGTAGTGAGATATTGAGGAGAATTCTTTTTCCACTGCCAAATAATGTAGAATAGTATGTTTGTATGACATAGTTGGTATATTGATATTTCTCATTTAGCTACATCACATTTATGTCATGTATTTCTATGACTAGCATGGAGATCTATTGATGGTGTGTTTAAGCTAGATCATTTAGAGTATACATATTATCGAAAATATTTTACATTTTTAGATGTATGATATATGTTTGTGCTAATATTTATTTGGATGGTTGATTCATGATGTTGTTGTTGCATGGAGAGAGAGTATGCTGTTGCTTATGAGGTTTTGGCTTGACAGATTGATATGTTTTTGTTTCTTGAGGACTGTTGTTCTTTCTATATGTGGAGAGAGTTTGTTGATCTTGATGGCATAATGTCAAGAATATGATGAGTTTATGTGATATTTGATGGTGATATATCGTTAGATATTATGGTGTTGTTGTTAATGCATATATTTTTTCCCTTGTCATTTCTTCTTGGATATATTGAATTGTAGCCACACATTGGAGAGATTTTTGTTACATTGTCACATCTACTACCAGTGATATGTTTGCTGCTTTTTGATCCATTCCCTAGAGTTATAATAAATTTTGGTTCATATGTTGTCAGTGATGTTATTGTTTCTTGTTCATTTATTGCTCAGATCGAGTGTTGATACTAAAATACTATGCCTTAACGTTGTTGGGCCTCATTGATGATTTATTTTTTCATGTTGATGAGGATGTATATGTGGTTTCTTCTATGGAATATTTACATGTCTTTGTTATGAATTATTTTGTTGTAGATGCCTATGTGGAGCATGGTGGTTTTTGGTGATTATCATGGTTTTATTACAAATATTTCATTGTTTGTATTAATGACAATCACTCACATATTGATGGTGAGATACTTGTTTATGGTCAAGATCTTGAGAGTTTCCTTGCTCTAGAACATGCTATGAATAGTACTCCTATTATTTCTACTACATATGGAACTTTTGTCATTGTTCATTGAGACGTTGTATCTGATGCTCATGCTATGTGCTATATTTTCATTGTTGTTGTTGTATGTAGTGTATATTGATGCTCATTGATGCCATATACTTATGTTATATAATTGAATTTGTCATGCATAGAGGAGAGCACAATTATGTTCATATGTTAAATCCATGTATCTTTATGATGTTTGTAGTGTATTTCTCATGGAGAGGCCGATGGTTTTTAGCATGTATTTTCAATTAGCTATGTATGGGCTAGTAGTTGTCCAGGTAAAGTCTCATTTTACACATCATTGATGCAGACCTATTTTATTGGTTGAATGATATAAACTTGGGTCCACAATGTTTTCGGTTGGTGACAGGTGTGCTTATAAAGGAGTTATATGTCAATCCTATGTACTTGTCACAAGCATGTATTTTCTCCATGAAGAATTATATATGTATGATACTTCATTGTATATCATTATCCAAAGTCACTTGGAGTCATGGTTCATGAGGAGTAGTCTCTTGCACTTGGGAATTAGGCTTAATGTAGAGATGCCAATGAGTTTCTACAACAACAAAGAGATTTTGATTGTGGATCCATTACCATCTTAGGTGGAGGATGTCCAGTATCAAAGTTTCCATGGCATTGACTAGAGACATGTTGGCAATTTTATTCCTTATTTTACATGCTTATTTGGGGGGAGAGAGATCTTTAGTTTGTATGAGAATGGTGTTGAGTATGACAGGGGTAATACTTCTCTCATCTGGAACATTATTCACATTATTCTTCAATGTTGATATTTCCCTCTTCCATTCATGCTGAAGTGGGAGAGAATTTCGATGGTAAGAAAATAAACCTCAGAATGATGGAGAGTATGTGGAGTTCAAACTCATAAGTTGGAGATCAGGTTAAGGTTGACATCATTGCCAAAGGGGGAGGTTTTTGGCACTGTAGTGTTTTAATGCATTTCAAAAGGGTCTTAGCATTATATTTCCTCTCATAATGTCAACCTAGATTGTATATAACCCTTTGTGATTAGTAGTACATTGTAGTTGGATGCAAAATTGCTTGGCAAGTTGAAGAAGTCTTTTTTATTATATAAGAAGTTAAACAAGATTGAAGGAATTGACATGATGTCAAATGCTTGTCATGGACTTGCAGTGGCTGTACAGGTTTAGGATATACTTGAAGAAGTGGATGAACAATTTATGGAAGTATTGAAACTGATAAAATAGCATAACAGTTGCAGGAGGATATATAAGTACCTAAAAAGTGGGAGTTTTATGTCGTTTCCTTGACGCTTATAGAGAACATGTTTGGAGGATATTTAATGGTTATCAAAGGATTTTGATGGGTTTTTAGAGGTTCTGCAATGTTAGGAGGTTCTTTAAGAAGTAGATAAACAATTCCTGGAAGTTTGGTATTTATCAGAAGAAAGAATGAGGCTAAAAACAGGGTAACTCAGGTCTCCTAAAGGAAACTTGTGTAGCTAACTTGGGTTGCGGCCTAGAGAAGGATGTTATAACTCATGTTTACAGAACAAAGGGAGAATTACCCTTTTTGGGTGTTTCTATCTGGATTCCTCGAGCATCTCAAGTCTTTTTATTTTTTTTTTTTTTTTTTTTTTTTTTTTTTTTTTTTTTATGGTGTTTGTTCAACTTTTTGGATAAAAAATTAGAAAAGTTTAACAATCATCTAGAAGGAGGTTAAAGTGGAAATATCTCTCATTCAATGAAGATAATGTTCGATCATGTCAAGGATGAATATTGTTTCAAGATGTCAAATGGTTCCCTATGTGTATGAACCTAGATTTGTTAGGCTCAGTACTATTTGGTAATTATTGAGTTAACACTTCATACCATATATATATTGGAGAGAGCTCAACGATAGATAGGTTGGTTGTGTTATGTGTTGCGTGATTCTGAGAGTAGAGAAGTGTGTGCAAACTATGAGTAACATGATGAAAAAATTCTAAAGTGGCGTGCAGGTATAGTAGATAGTAGAAGAAGCATGATTCAACCAACATTTATGCAAAAGTGAGAAGAAAGAGTAAGAAATGATTGAATATCATTTATTGTATGGTTGTTGGTATTATTTTCAGCAGATCATTATTTTTACAAGCAATATAATTTTTTTGGGGGGCTTTACAATGGTCGAGAGGGTAATGCTACTTATTATGTTGATTTTGATCTAATGAGAAGATAATTTTTGTGGTGTTCATGTTGAGAATATCTATGGATCTAATTTTAAATATTATAAAACATGAACCGCATAGAGGAGTGGACTCAGGTGACTTCAAAAAAACATAGTATAGGAACCAAATATCTCAATTCAATGGTGGTTAGAGGGTCCAATGTCTATTAGGATAGGCTCATTGGTCATGGTGGCTTCTAGAGTATGCATGTCCATAAAGTCATGTAAGAAAGAGAATTCCTACTTATAGTAGCTATTTCAGTGTCAATGTAATGAATTTTCTTAACAAAATAAAATATTTTGAACAATGTAGCAGCAACAATGGTGGTTTTGACCCGAAGGGTTTTTACATCAGGAACAGTTTTGTCCATTGTGTTGAATGTTTTCATGGTTTCATGTTTACGTTTGATTATATAGTATGATTATATGTTTCAAATTGTGCACAGTTTAAATATAAATTAATTGGAAAAAATTTTATAAGCTCCCTCACTACATCACACGCCTCCAAGTAGTGATATATATTTCCAACAATATTGGTGAGCACTAGTATTGCAGGAAGAATGCTGCAACTCCTGGGGTTACCAACTTTACTTTATCAACCTGGGGTTAGTACAAAATGTGAGGTGCCAGTGTTGTATACACAAGTAAAAGTGATGGTTATGCCTTTTGTCATTGTTCAGCTGGAAAGAGGCCACTAGGGCTTGCAAGATAGACTTCTATCAATTGATAAGAAGCTTGGTTCCTTGATGAAAGAAAGAGAAATCTACTCTAAGGGATAGATGATCTACTGCAATGTTGAAAGAGACTAAAATTGAATGCTATGGCACATTGTTTCCTAATTAACTTGTAAGAGCTATGATATGCAATGATGCTAAATTAACATGAAAAAAATGCTACTATCATAAGCATGGAAGCTAAGAACATCAAACAAAACTGTTATGCATGCAAAGGATTGTATGAAATATGTTGCCTTTTCATGCTTTTCATGAAAAGTCAAGTGTGCAAACTAATCTCTTTTGGTGATGTGGCAAGTGGTTTAGGGGTGCTGATGAATGGGTGGGAGATTCAAGAGATAGCTGGAAGGTTTGGGGGACACTTGGAGACCTTAGGAGGCCTCCTAGAGTTTTTCCCTCAATTCGGCCTTAAAACAAGCCACTACAGGAAAACATACAGGATGTAATAGAAACCTACACGATTCGTTGTATTTCTATAGGATGCATTTGTGAGCAAAATGATGGGTGTTGGAGGTGATGGAAACCTTAGGGAAGGTCTTCGATGGGTGGAATGGAGTGAGAAGAGGACTAGGATCACTCAGAACCTGAAACCATGTTTAGGAGATGGTTGGTTCCGCTCAAAATGCTTGAGGAATTTTCCTTGTAAAATGATGAAAATGGTGAGTTTTTTGATGAAAACGAGGAATGCCTATGAGTGAATTAAGTTGGAAGGTGTTTGCTTGCTATGATATCTCTATCTACGTTTTCAGTTACTTCTCTACATCAAACACATGTAATTTCCAAAAAGTCA
This sequence comes from Pinus taeda, assembly GCA_000404065.3. Classification (NCBI taxonomy): domain Eukaryota; kingdom Viridiplantae; phylum Streptophyta; class Pinopsida; order Pinales; family Pinaceae; genus Pinus; species Pinus taeda. The sequence continues at coordinate 64,405 of APFE030374963.1, forward strand.
TGTAAACAAGAAGAATTCTCATGAACTAGAAAACAAAATTTAATGAACTAAATATCTACCTTATGCATGAAGAAATTGTTGAAAGCCATGGAGTTATGGATGAGACTTATTCCAAGAATGAAGATATAATAGATGGAAATGAACTCATAGTTTGCAAAACTGATCAAATTCTAGCCTAAGTACAACAAATTTTAAATATCATGAAAGAAACAGAAATCTATCTTTTTGGTTTGCATAAGGGTCTTTTCCTCAAATCATGATCCCAGAAGGAAGAAGTGAGGCCAATACACCTAATGAGAGATTTTTGGGGCCTCTTTTATCGCTTTTAGCCTACTACTGAAGTAATTCACAAATGGAAGCAAACTAATAAACAATTAATCAAATCTACACTACTTGTAATGAAATACTTCCAACAACAGTTTAACCATGAATCTATGAAACTATGTTAAGCATAAAGATACAAGAAAAGGAGCCTTTGCTGCTAGGGTTGGGCCATAACCCAAGAGCTTCAAACCTCTGATTCAACTCAGTACTAAATCAAGAACAAACTCATTCTTATTGCCAAAACAGAAAATTACATCTAAAAGTCTTCCACAAGTTTGGATCTCGAAAATAGCTAGTGTTTTACAACAAAAATTTGAATCCTAATAAGGCTCTAGGCCTCTATACTTATATAATTCAAGTCTCCAATGTCTTCCTTAAATTTAGGGAGGCTTGGCTCCCAAACTCAAGATGAACTACTCCTTGTCTATCACTTGCTCGGTTGCCTTCTAATCTTCATGGCTTGGCTGCTTGCACTCTGAGCTGGTCGGATTAATGAAGGAATATTCATATGGGGAAGGAGTAAATGATGAGGATTTTCCTCCTACAATCTCTCTCCCTTGTCCATTTCGAGTTTCAAACCTTATTCTTTGCCAATATTCCTTTATTTTCTCTTCCAAACCTGCATTCAATGCATGTTATTCCACTAGGCATAATATCTCACTTTAACTCATTTCATTAAACAAAATATAATCAAAACATGTAATAAGTTATGAGAAAAGTTGGTTTGACTAAGCTAGGAGGTGAGTTAAGGCCCATATAATTACCCAATGATGAGGCTAATCATCACCCCCTATTGAAAGTGTTTCTCATCCTTTGATCAACTCAATCAATATCCATCTCCTTCATAGCTCTAGTGGCCTCCCTGACATCCTATGCCTCGGTTGTGGTTTCCTCTTCTTGTTCATAGAAACTTGCTTTATTTTCTACCTCCTTCCACTGCCTCTTTTCTTCTTCTTCCTTCCTTCCTTCTATCATTCCTAAGAGTAGTGGTAGACTGAGTTTCAAGCCCTTCCAATTGACTTTGACCCTTTGCATCGATTGCTTGTACATGGGTGTCATGTTCAGTGCTTCTTTCATTCTTTGAGGAGAGTGGTAATATCTTTTCTTTAAACTGCATGGAAATATGTTCCATCTCCTGAGGCAAACATGTATGCTATTGTCCCCTAACGACCTAAACATGTCCTGAAAATGTGAAATTGCTTGTTGTTGGGCAGTAAGATACCTAGGAGCAAGCTGAAGATGATTTGCAATTAAATTATGTGTGATGATGAGGGCCATTGGAGTGGACTACTCTGCTCTAATCATAAGGGGCTTTATTTGTTATTTTTCTAATATCTTCTCCATTTTTGCAACCCTTTCTTCCTCATGGTTCATCCATGATGCCAAATCCATCAACTGTAAATATCGTAGCTTGGCATTAAGGTCCCATACATTCATATCTGTTAAGTCCATGTTATGAAAATAAAACTCAAACATCTTGGCCCATTCTTCCAATGTATTTTGACCACAAAGATCAATGAACTTTCTATAATCATAAAATGGCATAGTGCCTCTCTCTGCTAGGGTCTTCATTTGGAACTGTAGCCACTGTTCCTTGAGATATAGGGCATAGGATTTATCTCGCATTCTACACTATATTTATTCTAAAGAGAGACTAGCCATACATGCCAATTGGTTCTCTCTATCTTGTAGTTGTCCTTTCAACCCTGCATTTTCTGTCTCTAACTAATTTCCCGTTATGGCCTCTCTGTCTCTCAATCTATGTAATTATCTTCCCATCTCCTTGAGCTTCTCCTCCATGTGACCAATGTCTTCCACCCCCTTGGATTTGGAAATCTACATCCATTGATGAGTTCTGGCTTTCTCCTTCTCAAGCTCAAAGAATAGTGGAATAGAGAATTTTTGTGGAATGACCTTGCCCCCTTCAATAAATCTGTATTAGGAGTCAAGGTTAGGTTGGGGGTTAGGTTCCATCAACTCTGGTTCCTCTTCTTTAGTTTCCTTTTTCTTCCCACCTTATCCAATTTTTGAGTCTCTTGTAGGTTTCACAGAGTATCCCGTAGGACTACTTCAGCTTCCTATAGGTCCTGCAGTGTATCCTGTAGGATTGATTTTCCTTTCAATGAGGTTGATCTAGTTATAGGCCTTCTCACATAGGTGATAGGAGACTTAGGAGGACGCATTTTCTCCTTCTATTTAGGTCAGTCTTCAATCACAATGGGAATATTGGTTGGTGTTTGGGGTTTTCCCTGCCTTATCCTTGTGCTTTTCCTTATCCTAAAATATAAGGGGGTTTGCCTCTGTCTTTTGCATTTCTGTTTGATATGGGTGCTAAGAGAAGTGAGGGTAGCTACTAATTCTCTCTGACTAGCCTATGGAGACACCCTAGGTTACTCCTCCTTGTCTCCTACCTCCTCTTTTTCATTGCACTTTTCGTCTCTGTTTTTCCTCTCTTCTTCTCCTTCTAGCTCCTCATCTTGTTTATCAGTATCTTCATTGTAATATTCCTCTATTTCCTCATCATCTTGCTTCTCTTTCCCCTCTTTCCCCATATGTCTCATCTTCATCCCTCTCTGCTTCTTCTCCTTCTGTTTAAGTTTCTTCCTCATCCTTTTCACTGATAGTAGGACTTATGTCATATGTGAGGGCTTTGATATCCTCCCCTATTGGCATGCCTCTGAAAATTTCCCATTGGATAGGAATTTTGAGGTTGTGGAGGGCATCTTCAATGATGATTCTAATTAACCCATGGTAGGCTAAATGTTGGTGATTTCCCTCTTGCACTTTTATGCTTGTGTTTATTAGTGATTGTAGAAGGAAGTATGGTATGCTGAGCCTGTGGTGAGGAGGTGCTTCTACTCCAAACCTCAATTCTTGGAGAAGCCTAAAGTGATACCCATAAACCACATTATACCTACCCTCACATGAGATGTATTTGATAAGGTGGTATCTCACCTCATTCTATGGGTATGATAGGCTTGGTCTCCTCACTCCATTTTTTCCTCAACAGGCTCTTCTCCCTCTAAAAAGAACTTCTTCTTGGCAATCTAGTTATTTCCCTTGTCTTCCTTTCTCCAAGGCACTCCTAGGGGAAGTGTGGTAATTTTGCTTATGAGTTTAGGGATGAGCTCTATGGAGAGTCCTCTCACCACCATAGTGGTATGAATTTTGGTCAGTGGTATGAGGGAGAGAGAAAACTCTCAGGCCACTTCATCATCATACCCTCTTAATATTTCAAAATACCCCATCCAATTATGTCCTGTGAAGATTTCTAACACCTCAGGGTGTTGGTGGATTCTCACAGTATTAATGGGCTCCCTTCTATTGAACCCCCTATCATTTTGTTGATGAATTTGGAGGACATGAGATGGTTCACACAATTTTTTTGAATGCATAAGTAAATAACTAAAATAACTTTGGAGACAATTCCCTTGCACAACTGCCAAATTCACTCTCCACTAAGGGATTTTCTATTCGATTCTCTTCGAAAAATCGAAGAATTTATAGAGCCTACCTCTTCATAGTGTTTGTTGTAGCCAACCCTCATGTTTTCCCCTCTAAAACTCCTCTCAAACAATCTTGTATACTGTCTCTGTACCCTGTAGGTTTCCTGTGTGATCCTATAGGGTTTCCTGTGCAATCTTGTAGGAAGTTCTGCACATGAGAGAAATGGAATTTTCCTCTTCCCTAGGTTGCCTGGGTATGAGAGTGACTTGTGCAAGAGTGAGCCTCAAGGAAATGTATACATGAGTGCATGGGGATCAACAAATATTTCTTCTTATGCCCAAGTTACGTGAGGTGGTGTGCTAGTAGTGGAGGTATGTTTTCTATTTTTGGACCATTGGTCCCAACTACCGCCTCACCATTTCCCACTCCTTGTAATCAACTCCCAATTCATGCCCCTGTAGACTTAAATATATTTGTATTGATCTTGTCCTTTTTTGACTTGATTGTTGCCACGTGTGGGAGGACCAACTATTTTGAGTTTGTCGACTAAACGAAGGTGGCCAAGTTAACTGGCCACATTCCATTTATAAACCAGCTTACTCGCAACCTTTACATCTTCTAACTACATTATGCAAATGAGAGAATGAGCGAGATACTTACATGTGGTGCTAACCCTTACTGCATTCGATGAAGATCAGAGGTGCTTGCTGTGTGTTGGTTGCATGCCATTTTTTCCTTTTTCATTTTTATTTCACTATGATGATTCCTTTGATGTGTAGGTACCTAGTGTTGAAGATGGTGTTGTTGTTGTCTTGGAACTCCTTCTGCTCTTGGATCATTATGCTGGAAGCTTGTTGCAATCTTGATTTGGACTCTATGGGATAGGCTACTATACGATTTCCTATAGCATTTCATGTAGTTGCTTCTCCCTTAGAACTCTTAATCATAAACTCCGTTGGGATTTTTGGGATGGTGACATGGTTTTGGAGGAAGACTAGCAGTGTGGAGAAATGAGACATAATTAGGGTTTGTTCCCTTCTACTCTCTGTTTGATGTTTTTTCTATTTTTTTTCTTAAAGTATATGACAAATATACATATATACATATATACACATATATATACATATACATACATATACATACATATACATACATATATACATACATATATATATATATATATATATATATATATATATATAATATATATTGAAACAATTTTCTTTTTTGGTGAATGTAGGGGTGATTAAAGTGGACATAGGTATGGTAATGAAATGGTGATGTAGGAGTTTTATTTCTTTGACATAGTAGGTCATTTTTTCCCTAAGGTCACTTCCTGTAGGATTCTCGAGCCACTCTAATTCGTACAGGCTCACCCTGTAGGATTTCAGGTGATCTTGTAGAAAACATAGTCCCCTTGTAAACTGAAGCAAAGGAGTTAAAACATGGAAGAAATGGTGGAGTGATGAATGAGAATGAGTGGAAAAATAAAAATGTGAGTGAAATAGGTCCCTTTTCTATCCTCCTTTGTTCTCTGATCATCCTCCTTGATGACCTGCAAAAAGAAATTTTGATGATTTTTTTTTTCCTTTTTTCTTTTTGAAAAGAACTAGGTTACCTCTCAGAGGTTTTCATCCTAGTTGTTTGCCCTCGGTGCTTAAAGAGAGGTTTTCACCCAGGGATATTTGTATTTTCCTTTTTTTTTTCTTTTTTCCTTTTTTGGCACGATTGGGTTTCCCCAAGCTATTTTCAACCCAATAGTGGGACTTAGGAACCTCATGGAGGTTTTCACCTGATTCCTTATTTTTCTTTTTTTCTTCTCAGTGATTTGATGAGGTAGGAGTTGAAACTTTCTCTACTACCATCACTCTTTTGTTGATACCATCAATGAACTCTTGCTTTGAGAATGGTCTTTTGTAAAGTTTGAATTGATGTCCATTAACAAGTAAATGAATGGCTGCTTCATCTATAGTTTTGATCTGCACTGATCCATTATCATGACATCTCTCTATAACATAAGGTCCTAGCCATATTGTCCTCAACTTTCCCTTAAAGTATTTATATATAGAATCATATAACAAGGCCCAATCACCTTCTTTAAATTGTTTATCCTTGATGTTTTTATCATGCGATATCTTCCTCTGAAGTTGGGTTAACTATTTGTGCAAGAGGGTCTGCATTCTGAACTCATCTAAACCATTTAACTATAGAAATCTCTCTTTTTGTGCATTGCTAAGATCTAGATCTAGTTGAGTTTCCGTCCTTAGTGTGTTATGCTCAAACTCAATGGACAACAGTGCCATTTTCCCATAGACCATCTCATAAGGTGTGAATCCAGTGGTGGTCTTCCAGGTGTTATTATAGGCCCAAGTGGCCTCATCTAGTCTATCTGCCCATTCTTTCCTGCTCCTATTAACCACTTTGGTCAAGATGCCCTCCAATGTTCTATTGATCTCCTCCACTTGCCCACTAGCTTGGGGGTGATAGGGAGTGGAGGTCCTATGCTTGATCTTGTGTTGGATGAGCAAGTCTTCAATCATATTGGAGGTAAATTGGCTACCTTGATTAGTGACCAGTTCTCTAGGGTACCCGAATTTGTAAAATACATTATCCCTTAAGAATGCAACAACCTTCTCCTATCTTACTACCTTAATTGCCTTGGTTTCAACCAACCTAGTTATATAGTCAATGCATAGAATGATGTACTTTTTTCTTGGAAGGAGGGTTAATAGGTCCAATGAAGTCCATGCCCCACTTGTCAAATGGCTCAAAAGTCACTTCACTCTACAGAGGCATTTCATCCCTTCGATTAGGCTTTCCCATCCTTTGGCATTGATCACACTGACTAGTATATCTTCACATCCTGATGAAGAGTGAGCCAATAATAGCCTTCTTGTAACACTTTGAACGCTGTCCTCTTTGCTGCAAAGTGACCTCCACAAGGCCCATCATGACAGGTCAGAAGGATGTCAAAGACTTGCTCCTCCCTAACAAACCTTATCAAGATTTAATCTAGGCCAAGTTTGAAGAGATTTCCGCCAATCCAAGTGAAGGGGGCACTCTTCCTTATAATATTTCTTTCCTCTTTGGATGATGAGTTTGGTGGGAACTGTGAAGATACCAAATAGTTTTCTATGTTAACAAACCATAGAGAGAGCACTGAAATGGTGAATAAGTGCTCATCCAGTAACTAGTCATCAACCATTCCCTCTTCACCTCCAGGAAAAGTTAATTTGGACAAAAATTTTGCAGCAACATGTTCCTTACTAGGCTTATCAACCATATTTAGATAAAACTATTGTAATAAAAGAAACCATCTTATAATACGAGCATTCACATTGGTTTTATTCATTAAATTTTTTATTGCAACATGGTTAGTATGGAAAAATTTTTGATAGCCTGTAACATAATTCATAAATTTGTTCAATGAATGCATAACAACCACGAGCTCCTTTTCAATCACTATGTAGTTCAATTTAGCCTTTGACAGATTATTATTAATAAAATAAATGGGATAAGGAAATTTTTTATTTATCTGACCTATGGCTGCTCCTGTGGCTTTGTGTGAGGCATCAACATGAATGTGGAAAGGAAGGGACCAATATGGGCCTCAGACAATTGGGGCAGTGGTTAACTTGTTCTTTAAGATGTCTAACGCCTCTTGAAAACTTTTTGAACATATAAACTCAATGTCCTTGGCCAACAACCCAAATAAAGGAGAGGCCAAATTGTTGAAGTCCTTTATGAATCTTTAGTAGTATCTAGCTAATCCTAAGAAACTTTTGACATCTCTCTACTTTTGAGGAGGTGGGACCCTTTGGATAATAGCGATTTTGTTGGGTTCCACTTTCAATCCTTGTTGAGATATTGAATGACCCAGCACTGTCCCTTCAAACATCAAGAATTCACATTTATTGAGACCAAGAGAGTGGTTCATATCAATGTATTTGTGTAGTACCTTACCTAAGTTGGACAAATCCTCCTCGAAATCACACCCATAAGGTGTGAAATCATCCATATAGATTTCTACACCATCATGGACCAACTAAGAAAAGATACTCAGGAATTCTCTCTGAAAGGTGGCAGGAGCATTGAATAGGCCAAAAGGAAGGACCCTATAGGTAAAAGTGCCCCAAGGAAAAGTGAAGATGGTTTTATCCTGGTCTTCCAGGCTAATCTGGATTTGGTTGTACCCACTGAATCCATCCAAGAAAGAGAAAAACCTTTTCCCTGCCAGGCCATCTAGCACTTTGTTGATGAAAGGTAGAGGGAAATGGTCCTTCTTTGTGGCTTTGTTCAATTCCTTGTAATCGAAACAAATCCTCCACTTAACATTTTTCTTGGGAAATAACACTAGAGGGGAGACCCATTGACTATCGGAGAGAGGATAAATCAATCAAGAATCTAGAAATTTTTGCAATTCTTCTTTGACTATATCTTTAAGAGCTATATTCATCCTCCTTTGCGGTTGCTAGACTATATTGCAACCTTACTTGATATAAATATCATGAGTACACACTGAGGGGTCTACTCCCTTCATTCCTTTGTAACTCCAAAAGAAGGCATCCAGATGTTCCTTTAGCATGTTGCACAATTGCGCCTCTTGGAGAACAAAAAGAGATGGATTGATTTTCCAAGTTTTCTTAGGGCCAAATTCTATGGTTTTGACATTGAGAGGGTTGGAATCACCCAAGTACAGATAAATTGGATGGTTGTTCTGGGTTTCCTTTACTACATCTTATAGGGAAATTTTTCTAGGATTTGGACATTGGAGCAGGTGTTCAATCAAATCGTCTTCATCATGTTGTTCTCCTCCCATGGTTGTTTCTAAGGTATACAGTTGGGCAGTATAAACTTCAACATCTTCCTCCTCTTCCAACCATAAAGGTAAATCATGTTCTAGAGATGGCTAAGAAGGATGGTATAGGACTAACTGCTTGGACATATTCCCATTCTTGGCGATCATATTCCCAGATCTGCAGCTAATGTAAGCATCGACAGTGGCCAACCAAGGCCTCACAAGGATGAGAGGGTAATCAGTAAGCTTAGTCTTGGGCTGGATAACTAGGAAATTTGCAGGGTACTCCCAAGAGTCAATGGAGACCATCACATCCTGCACAATCCCCTTAGAGCTCAGTGTGGAGCGGTTTGCAAGTTGCAGGATCGTTGTGGTCTTTCTGAATGAATCTTGGAGGTTGTACTTGAGCATGGTGTCCTTGGTCATCACATTAATGGTAGCCCCAAGATTGATCAAAGTGTGTGGGACAATGGTGTCATTAATGTGCACATCTACTACAAGGCTTCTTGGGTCCAAATACTTTGGAAAGATTACCTACCACAAAATTAAGTTAGGTAGTTGTCAGATGGCATTATTGGTAGGGGCATCTATTTTTTGCCTCCTTGGATGCTTGAAACACTTATCCTTAATCAAATTGTTGTAAATAGGTACGTCCTTAATGGCTTGGTGAAGTGGAATCTTGAAAAATAGGTTTTTCAATTATCCTAGAAGTTCAGTCTCTTCTGGGGTAGGTTGGGGTGGTTGAGTTAATCTCCCATGAAAGGGTGGATTTACTTTAATACCACTTTCCTCTCTTCATTCTTCAAGTTCCCTAGATGGAGGTGGAGGTTGGTTATCTAGGAAATCTCTCCTAGATCTCAAGTTAATTTCATAGATCTCCATAATATAAGATGAATATGATGTCTCTCCATTGTATACATGATGTGCCTGTCTATTGTTCAGTTTAGATTTGGCTGGGTAGGCATCTGTGGTTGTTTCAGTGGAGCAGAATGTAATGGTTGTGGTTGGGCAAGTGGTGAAGGTAATAAAGCTAGAACATTGTTGTATTGGGGCCTCCACCCCTAGGGCAGTGCATTCCACTGAGGTTGTGTTGGAGCCTATGATTGAAATGACTGGCTGGCTGGCTGGGAATGATATTGAGATGCAAAGGACCAAGGAGGAGGTGTAGACTAGGAAGGATGAGAAGGGAGTCCCTACAAAGGTATGGATGTCGTCTGGTTGGGGTTATAATATTCATGGGATGGCCCTTGCATGTCCTGTTGGTATGGCCTAGGTCCATGAGGTCTCCTTTTGTTTATGTAACAGAGCTACTCAGTGACTCCTTGAACTCCTTGATATACAACTTTGAGTCCAGGCAAAGAAGGGCAATTGTCTGTGGAGTGGTTTTCTTCACAAAGTGAGCAAATTTCAATAGAATTCAATGCAAATTCATTCCTAGGATGCCCCCTCAAGCATCTAGGATAGAAAATGGCCAAGGCCATCTATACTTCCTCCTACTTTATCCTAACTTTCATCATGTCCATCTGTAAGGCAAGGGTTTACAACATCTCACTCTTGGAATATTCTAGCATGTTTCCAATTTCACCCTTGATGGATGAATTGGAAGAGAATGTACCGACCATAGGTTGAATTCCCTACCTCTTTTACTAGCTACCCTAGAATGGTTTCTAAAGATAGTCTTCATATCCTCATGGGGTAACGGGTATATATCTCCTCTTGCTAACAAGTGTAGGGTATCCAAAAGGTCTTCCCTTACTCCTCTAAGCAGGACTAGCTTCAATGAATCAGGGTCAATTGTGCACCTGACCCTTTTATAACTAATCTTGAACATTTCTTTATAATCCTCTAGGGATCCATCATTACCTAAGGTCATCCTAAAAATTTCTTCTTTAGTATCCTTAAACCTACAATAGTCTCGATACTTATTGTTGAAGGCTTGCTGCATTTGAGCCCAGTTGTGATGCTATCCCTAGGTAAACCCATGAACCACTGTAGAGCTTCATCCTTGAGGGTAGATGGAAATAGTTTCAACTTCTTCTCATCATCTATATGGTCATAGGTTCGTTATATAACAAAAAACTCAAATAGGAAAGTTTCGGGGTCTTCTATGGTTGGGCCATGGAAATGAGGAAGGGAAGAGGGGCTTATATTTTTCATCTTAGTTTCCCCATTGGTTTCCTTGATGGGGAAGGCACCGTCAACTCTCTCTGTATTCCCTCTACCATTTCCGTTTTCAACCATTGTCTTGGTAAGAATGGGTTCTTCTTCTTCCCCTGTAGGTTCTTCAAATATGTATGGTTGCTCACCTAAGGGTTCCTCCATTTCACAACCACCAAAGAAGAGGGAAGATTGGTTATTGGATGAAGTGGGGGTATTTGGAAAAAATTTCCCTAAGTTATACCTATTCCTATGAGGCATGGAAGGAAATGTTTTTGGTTTGGTTTTGCGATTTTTTTCAAATTTTGAAAGTGCTTTGCAGAACTAAATTTCTAGATTGAATGAAAACTACTAATTGAATGAAAAACTAATTATTGAATTGAAATCTATCTTGCATAATTAAAATTATAGACTGAATGAGAACTATTGACTGAATGAAAATATTAGCTACTTACTTGAAATCTAACTTGTAGAATGGAAAGGAAAGAAAGGAATGCAGAATGAAAAGCAACTAAATTACTTTTCCAGAAATGAAAGTAATAGCAGAATAGTAGAAACAAGAAGTAGAACAAAGAAAGCAGTAATCACATATTACTCAGACACCTCCCTGACAATGGCACCAAAAAGTGGTGAGAACTAGTATTTTAGCAAGAATGCTACAACTCTTGGGGCTACCAACTTTACTTTATCAACCCAGGGTTCATAAAAACTTGGAGGTAACAGTGTTGTATACGCAAGTAAAAGTGTTGGTTCTTCCTTTTCTCACTGTTCAGTTGGCAAGAGACCACTAGGGTTTGCAATCCAAAATTCTATGAGTTCATAAGAAGCTTGGTTCCTTGATGAAAGAAAGAGAAAGCTACTCTAAGAGACAACTAATCTGCTGCAATACTGAAAGGGACTAAAATTCAATGCTAGGGCGTGCATTATTTCGTAATTAACTGCTAAGAGTTATTCTTTGCAATGATGCTAAATTAACATGAAAAAAATGATACTATCTGAGGCATGGAAGCTAAGAACAGCAAACACAACTGCTATGCATGTAAAGGACTGTAAGAAATTTGCTTTGTCTTTTTATGCTTTTCAAGAAAATTCAAGTGTGAAAACTAATCTCTTTTGGTGACGTGGCAAGTGGTTTAGGGGTTAGTGGTTTTCCCTCAATTCACCCTCAAAACAGGCTACTATAGGAAAACCTACAGGATGTAATAGAAACCTACAAGATTCCATGTATTTCTATAGAATGCATCCGTGAGAAAAAAAATGGGTATTGAAGGTGATGGAAAGCTTAGGGAAGGTGGTTGATTGGTGGAATGGTGTGAGAAGAGGCTACTTAGAACCTGAAACCAAGTTTAGGAGATGGTTGTATTCACTCAAAATGCTTGAGGAAATTTCTATGTAAAATGATGAAATTGGTGAGGGTTTTGACGAAAACAAGGAATGCCTATGTGTGAATGAAGTTGAAGGGTTGTTTATTGCTATGATATCTCTGGCTACTTCCAAAGTGCCGACTCTGCATCAAACATGTGTAATTTCCAAAATGTCATGTAAACAAGAATAATTCTTATGAACTAGAAAAGAAGAATTTAATCAACTAACTGTCTACCTTATGCATGAAGAAATTGCTAAATACCATGGAATTATGGACGATCTCTACAACAAGAATGAAGATAGTAGAGATGAAAATTAACTCCTTTTCAAAATTGATCAAATGCTAGCTTAAGTACAACAAATTTTAAATATCATGAAGGATATGGAAATATGTCTTTTTGGGCTACATAAGGGTCTTTTCCTCAAATCATGATCCCAGAAGGAAGAAGTGAGGCCAAGACACCTACTTATAGATTTTTGGAGCCTCTTTTATCCCTTTTAGCCTACTACTAAAGTAAGGCACAAATGGAAGCAAACTAATAAACAATTACTCAAATCTACACTACTTGCAATGAAATACTTCCAACAATAGCTTAATCATAAATCTATGAAACTAAGCTAAGCATAACGATACAGGAAGAGGAGCCTTTGCTACTATGGTTGGGCCCTAAACCAAGAGCTTCAGCCCTTTGAGTTAACTCAGTACTAAATCAAGAACAAACTCAATCTTATTTCCAAAATAGAAGATTACATTAAAAGGTCTTCCACAAGTTTGGAGCTCGAAAAGAGGTAGAGTTTTACAACAAAAATTCCAATCCTAATGAGGCTCTAGGCATCTCTACTTATACAACTGAATTCTCCAATGACTTGCTTAAATTTAGGGAGGCTCATCTCCCAAACTTGAGATGAACTACTCTTTGCCTATCACTTGCTCGACTACCTTCTAATCTTCATGGCTTGGCTACTTGCACTCTGAGTTGGTGGGATTAATGAAGGAATATTTGAATGGGGAAGGAGTAAATGAGGAGTATTTACCCCCTAAAATATATGCCCTTGTCCCTCTCGAGTTTCAAACCTTAGTCTTTGCCATAATTCCATGATTTTCTCTTCTAGACCTGCATTGAATGCGTATTAGTCCACTAGGCATAATATCTCACTTTAACTCATCTCATTAAACAAAGTATAATCAAAACATGTAATAAGTTGTGAGAAAAGTTTGTTTGACTAAGCTAGGAGGTGAATTAAGGCCCATATAATTACCCAATGATGAGGCTCATAAAATATGTATTTCTTTACATTTCATATTCTTTTGTTATTTGATTTATTATTAGAATTTGGTTCTCACTACATTATTATTCTCTTTACAATATTTTTATGTGTGTATTTCCATTCATATTATGTCCCTTCATTTCATTCTCTATCATCACCCCTATTGAAGCAATCATCCCCATTGACTTAACGAACTCCTTTAAATGGGTAAAATAGTATTAAAATTGAAATTTAGTGATCCACTTTAACTAGTGAAGAAGACTTCATACTTTGACATCTGGATATAGTTGCATGTTCTATTTATATTTGGCCATAATCATGCCTTTCATGATCATGTCCATTATGTCATTCTAAATGAAATTGGGATTTAGTTTAGTAGGGATCATATGCTCAACCACTTCTTAGGTACCCAGTAAAGGTGGATAGTATGGTTGAAGCAAGTCCAACTTAAGCAATAGGTGGAAGGCAAGGAAAGGGGGAATATTGAATTAAAACTAATTATCATCCGCATCTTGTGTGATTGTGTAAGAACGACATATAAGTGGTATAATATTATTTTTTGGACTTGAAAAGAACTATTTATACAAATCCAACCACACGTTATCACCAATATGAAACTTATCTGGAGCTCAATGCTAGTCATGTTGATTTATGTGTTGTTTATTTTCTAGTTCTATTTAGACAAGCACAATTTTCTACATCTAGTAATTAATGACATCTGAACATCATTAAGTAATTACACATAGAAAATTAAACTTTTGAGAAACTTAAACATCTTCCTTAGATTACTTCCTACATGTGTCAAAGAGAGAAATATGTGTGTAATGATTGAGTAATGAGTGTGTAGTATAAGTCTCTTTCTATAGTGATGACAATTTTCCCCAAAGAGGCCGATCTCTTTTTAAATAAATTTAAAGTTAAATTTAATATTCTTTCTTTTATTTAACTTAAATTGAATTTAAAATTAAATTAAATTTTCTTTTTTTTTAGTCTAACTTGTGTAGCTAGGAAATACCTTCCAAAACTACCCAAAAATCAACATTCCCTCTTAGCTAGGGAGGTATTCAAATTGATGTCATCAGATGTCCACTTCATTGAATTTTTTTTACCATGGGAGTTTCCATGGACTAGTTGTCCATTTGACCCAAATCTATGAATGATTGTAATAACATGTTTCCTTTGACTAAGGAAGTTCTCACTTGAATACTGTCACACTTCTCGTCCTAATAAGTAATTTATCCAACCAAAATACTACATCGTTAACTTAGAGGTCGACTCCATTGACATTGAAGGAGGGGTTGATTTCTCCCCCTATCATGAAGGAAAATACTCCTACCACTATATCTTCCTGTATTATTTGAGTCCTTATGTTGTCGTCAGAAGAAAGTCATATAATAGCAAGATCAACCAAGACCCATAAGATATCCATCAATCCAATAATATCAACCCCAAAGTGTCTACTTATTATCATAATTGTGTATCTAAGGAATATCTCTCATAATTACCTAAAAATCATAACTTTGTCTTCGCTAGTGAGGTACTCACTTCAAATTCTTCAAATGTATCTCTTTAATTAAAAAAATTTCCATCCCAAGAAAAAAGTTGAATGAGATCAACTATTTTGATCAATCCATCAACCTTGTGTTCTATTCAAGAACCATGCGGAAAGCACCCTCCATTATCATAATGTAAAGTCTTTACTTACCCACTAGACAAATCCCCTTTACAAATGGATCTAGTCACCCACTAGCCAAATAAACTTTGCCAATTTGGTCAGGTACCCCTTGACTAGAGTAAAATGAAAAACTAGTCCTTGAGTCACCAATCCATGATGTCATCACTTGGGAATACAATGGTGAAACCATAGGCCAATTATCATCCCCGCATGTCATCACATGTTATTGAATGGAAAACCACATGCTCGACTTTGTAAGGCACACACTCAACCCACTAGCCAAGTAACCCTTAGCAATATGGTGAGGTAATGCTTGACCAAGGGAGCACTATGGTCATTGATGAGGCTAGGCCAATCTCTTAAGCCACGTTCCATGACCCATGGACAATACCCTTGATGTGTCAATAAATTTTACCTAGGGAGAAAGTATGCCCCTTGTTGCCACAACATTAACACTCCCTCTAACTAAAGGAAAAATTATCAACGACTACAAGCTTGTCCTTGAAGTAAACAAACTTCATCCTAGAATAGAGGATTTGTGATAATGTTATAAATCTTCTGATTTTAAGAAAAGCACCATAGCCACAATATTCCCTTCTAAACCATGTCTTGGTATTTTATCTCAATGTGCTTCAACTTGTCATCTTGGTCTTTTTCTACAGTTAGTCAGGTAATCCTATCAGTAGCTTCAAAAGACACATTGCTTCATAACTTGCCACACTAGTTACAATATACTTAGTCTTTGTAGTGTTGAGTGCATTAAATATTTTCTACCCTTAGAGCTCAAACTAAAGTGACATATTGATCTGTTCTTATTGTCTTCAACACTCCCTATTAAGTCATAAATTGTATATCTTAGGATCTATACTTCATCATTTCAGACATATCTTAATCCATATCCAACTCAACACATGTTGTGCCACATGGTTCAACTCAACCATAAACTAGTGGCTTCCTTTATTAGGCTGTAAGGTGTTTCCCTTTGAAATCAACTTTCCTCTTGGGTTACGTGTACATTTCTGAGCCTTTGATTTGAGTGTTAGACAATGAAAATAATCTTACCCATCCAATTGATTAGACAGGTATAGGATGCGACCCAACGGATCGATGATTGCCCTCGGTCCACGCTACGCTACTTCTAGGTGCTTCTCAGTGTGGAGACCTTGCACTTGCCCTCGCTCTGGATTTTGTTTCAGGCTTGCTGTTCTTGGCGGTCTTCATATTTTTCCTCTGCGTATTTACTCCACTGGGAGATTCGTTAGCTGTATCGGGGAGACAAGCATTGGTGTTGAGCGGGGGAAGGGACAGAGATGGAGATCCCCAGAATAGAGAACGCTTTCTCAGAGTGGTTGAATCAGGGGAGGTAGCAGTGGAGGCTTGCCCCTTGGAATCCATCGATTACTGTCCTTTTGAAGATCCACGACGGAGTAGCCATTTCACCAAAGAAAGAAATGTTTAGAGAGAGAGGCACTGCCCTCCTCAAGATCAAAATCTCTCGATGTCCTTTTGTTGTCTGCCAAAAATCATGCATCAAAGACTTGACTCAATCTTGGGTACTGCAGAATAGATTAATTTAAAATCTGTTATTAAATCTTGTTGTTTGATTAAACCTGCATGGTAGATATGGCATAGCAATATTCCCCATAACAGGATTGCAGATCGGAAAGGGCATGAGGGCTGGATTAAGGCAAAAGGACCTTACTTCATATTTCTAAGTGGTGGCACCATGTTTCTTGATGGAGTAATACAATAC
Organism: Pinus taeda; assembly: GCA_000404065.3. Lineage (NCBI taxonomy): Eukaryota > Viridiplantae > Streptophyta > Pinopsida > Pinales > Pinaceae > Pinus > Pinus taeda. The sequence continues at coordinate 81,193 of APFE030374963.1, forward strand.
ATTTAGAAGCTGAAACAATATTTAACTATAAGTGGTGGAACCATCAGGACAGCTTTGGATGTTGGCTGTGGGGTTTGAACTTTCTCCATTTCTCTTCTCCTTAATGTATTTTTTTTGAAGCACCTTTGCAATTTAATTTGTAAATGTACTAGTAGAGCCACAACCCATTACCAAAGGGAATATCACAGTTGATTGATTGAAATGCAGGTTGCTAGCTTTGGAGGAAACCTGCTTAAGGAAGATATGTTAACCATGTCTTTTGCTCCCTGGGATTCACACAAGTCACAGATATAGTTTGCAATGGAAAGGGGCATACCTGCGTTTCTAGCAATGCTTGGAACCCACAGACTGCCCTTCCTGCTCATGTATTTGACCTAATTCATTGTTCCCGATGTTTGGTACCCTTCACTGCTTACAGTAATCTTTCTCCATCTCTAACCTAGTGAGAAGATATTTTTTTTGAGTGATATTTCATTTTGAATTTACACCATTGATGAGATCTAATTTTTCACCTCAAATAAAACAAAAAGTTAAAAGCATTGTACTTGCACAGTATGGTGCAAAAATTACAAAAGGTGTATTTACTGAAGGAATACTCTGTCAAACAGATGGATCTTACATGATCAAGATGGACCTTTTGTTGCTATCAAGAGGCTACTTTGTCATCTCTGGACCTCCCGTGCAGTGGCCTAAACAAGATAAATAATGGGCTGACTTGTAGAATTTAGTGCAGACATTATGTTACAAGTTGGTTATTATTGATGGCAACACTGCAATTTGGAAGAAACCTTCCAACAACTCGTGCTTCGCGTTGAAGAGTGTAACTGGACCTAGTTTATGTGATGAACATGATGATCCCAACTTGGCATGGTAATTTATTCCATCTACTGGTTGAAATTGTGTTTTTTGATGTAAAAATGTATATCACCAACTTGGAGCTTTGATCTCTTGGATAAAATTCTCTTTCAATCCACTTACAAGTATGTACCATTAAAAGAGTGTATTAGCCAGTTTCCACCATTGAAAGGGAAAGAGAACATTTTAATCGAGCTTCCGAAGTGGCCAAGTCGGTTGAATGAACCTCCTCAACATGTTGTAGACATAAAGAATTTTCTGAATATATTTAAAGCTGATACACGGAGATGGCAAAGGAGAGTGACATACTATAAGAATGCGCTGAATCTGAAGTTAGGATCTTCAAGTGTACGCAATGTTATGGATATGAATGCAGGTTTCGGTGGCTTTGCAGTAGCACTTATTGCAAATCATGTCTAGATCATGAACGTTGTTCCTACTTATACAACAAATACTCTTGTTGTGATTTATGACAAAGGCCTCGTTCGAGTTTATCATGACTGGTAAGTTTATATTCCTTGAGAGTTTTGTTATGTGTTTGAGCTATATTGCTATAGTCTACAAAATTCACGTACTTAAAATTCCTACAACACTACATCTTTGATTTCTGATTTTCCAATTGCCTTCCTTCGACGTTGAGTTCAATTTCAAATCAAGGTTCTAGTTAAGTTTGGTTGGCTCAAACAACATCTCAAGTACCATAACATGGAAATATTTGCAGCCCATGGATTTCCTTGGTTTGTTTCATCTTTTGATGGGAGATTTCAAGCAAGAACACGTCTATACAATTTGAATAGTATGTACTTGCATTATGGTGAATTCTCTCTGGTTATCAAGGTGCTCCGGGAACTAGCGCATCTTCATATTTACATGATATTTAACTATTTTCTAGAGAGATCAGGGGACTCTGGGCATAATTTTAATATGATGGTGATTATGGAAATATCATTGAATATTCTATGACTAGAAATGTGATTTGGCAGGTGTGAGGCCTTCTCTTCTTACCCTCGAACATATGATTTTATGCATGCAATTGGCATTGAATTTCTAATAAGAGATTTGAGTAGAGGTGGAAACAGGTGCCTTTCTGATCCTCCATTTGTCTTTTTAGTTTTCTTCAGATTCCTGAACCTATCACTATATATTGTTTATATTCATGAACCTTGGTCTAAAGAATGATATCTCTCCTCCTCTGTGATAGGCATTCTTCAATCATCATTTTTAGTTCCATGTAAAATCTCATGTGTTATTTACTCATTTGTTTTGGATTTCATGCTTACAGATGTAGTCTTGTTGATTTGAAGATTGAAATGGATAGAATTCTCCAGCCTGAAGGAACTGTTGTTGTTTGGGATACTCCTAAGGTCATTGATACGATTGCAAAGATTGCAAGTGCAATACGCTGGAGTACAGAAGTTTATGCCACTGACACTGAGGTATCTAATGTTTTGAAAAGTCTCATTGTGATATCCACTAAGATAAGGCACGGGTATAAAAATTGTTTAGTTTGAGTTTGTGAGCAGGATGTGAAATGGTTCAATTTGTTTCTGCATGGTTGTTTTTTATTTTTTCTGCAAAGATAGCCCTTCAATTGCTTGCATATTATGAGTTTCTTATGGATTCCACAATCTCCCCTATTTAGCTACTGTACCTTCAGCTAATACATAGTCATTTGAAAAAGATGTACCTTCAACTCTTGTATCTATTTTTTTAGCAACTTTATGACTGCAATCACAGGAAAAATTGATCAACATAAAACATCTCCCCATGACTCTGAAAATGTGTGGAGTTGCTACAACCAATTCACACTTTCGAGTGTTAGTTAAATTAAGTTGAATGAGACTAAATAATTCCTGCCCTTTGAACCAGAAGTTGTTAAGTTTTGTTATGGATAATTTTAGTAACATCCATGACACACATATGTCGTTATTTTTTAACTTAATCTCCACTATGTTTAACTTATTGTTGGAGGCAATCCTGAATGGAAAGAGAAGGAGGTACTGATGAGACTTGTTCACTAATTCCCATTGTACTTAAACAAAATATGTATAGAAATCGATTTTTATATTTTGTATCTCGCCCACCTAATTGTGAATATATCATGTACGACTTGGTCAATAATTATCACTCACCTAACTCTATAATTTTTATTTCCTGACTCTGATAATCTTGGCCAAAGATGGTCACTCTCCCCCAATTTTGTGCTTTCATAAATACCTAATACAATATAGAGTTTACATCATGCATAGTTACAATGATATTCTTTTATAACTCGCATTCTTTTTTTCATATTTGTAAGTATTTTGTATTGTTGTTGACTTTACTAATATCAGTTAGTATCAAAGCCTCAGATTAACTACTTTAGGAGTTCTACAATTCCAATTTCCTTGGTGTTCCTTTTATTCAGAATTATCCTCAAAATATCACCTCCAAGCTACTCTAGGAATCCATAGCACATGAATTGTTCTCTTCTCCTATTAGCAGGTAAATAGACATGCATGCAGAACCATCCCACCCCAGCTTCTTTATCCATTTTTCCACAGTTTTCCATACATTTTCTACAATCACAGTACTCTTCACAACCTTGAATACCACATGTTTAATTGCCATTCTAGAGTGGGTTCCTATTGTCTCTATCATGGATTCTTGGCACAAATCTTATCGTAGATCAAAACTGAAGTAATGCAATTTTGGCATTCAACTTGAAATATCAAGCACACTTGCAATTTTTTCATGAATGTCTCCTTGACACAAATTCTTTCGGCAGTGCCACAGTTCAAAACTCCAGATCAATGTATCTGGTGTTTTCGTTTTGCATCATGAATTTTAAACTTACTATATCTCTCCTGGGGTCTATGATTGTCCAATTTTGTGCCTGAAAAAAATACCTTTCCATCTATGTCTCCCATTTTGCATTTTGTTTGTTGATTAATTTCTGAGTTAGAATTGTCCAATATCTTTAGATATTGTAATGGAAGCTAGAAAAGGCTATTCACAACAAACATATCAAATTTTCCAAGGAGTGTCACATGGTTTTCTTTTCCAGTTGGTAAGTATTGTCCAATTATGGTAAGAGACCCTATTTTTTGTCTTTGCTAGTGGGCCTCAGTACAACAACTTTGAGGAAAAAATAACCTAATAGTCACTCTATGCTTGGAAGGTTTTAGAGATGAAGGTAAATTCTCCCCCCCAAAGGAAGATGTCATTTTAATGAATGAAGCACCCACAGATTTTTATGTGTTAGTGTCTGGTGTTGTGGTAGGTATCTTTCTGAACGTTACAGAGTCAAAAATTTCATAACTTTTAGGAGGTTTCACTTTATTTCTTTTTTCGAATGTATCTTCAAACATAGAACTGCAACAAAGAGTTGTAAATGTTGATGTGGCACTAGAATAACATTGAAATTTTGTTTCATTTTGCAGGACATACTAGCAGACAAAGACCAGGGTAAAACAGAGTAGGAGAGCTAATTTTTTTTTAAAGGAAAGTGATTATTCATGCTCTTAGTATCTTCTTGTTAGGAGATTCATTACATAATAAGCATGAATATTAGAATTTTTTCATTTCATTTACAAATAAATTTGGAACAACCATTTGTTTCACTATATGTCTTAGTCACATTGGAAAATTTGAAGTACAGAAATGACATGTCTCATTCCAAATGACTTGTTTGTTTTACCCCAGGCATTAGTAGCACATACATTACTTCAAAATCACAAAACTAAGTCAGTTTATTTCTTTACTGTAAACTTGTCTCCTACTACATTCCAGACTCTTGGCCAGACCTAGCATTACATTTCATAATGCTCATAATCAATGTTGCATTCAAAAATAAATGATAAGTAAAGAGTGTTTCAATCTTATTACGAAGTAGATTTTATGCACATGTTTATTTTCATTAGGATTTATTGAATGAACCATCAAGTTCCAGTGACTTCTACAGGAGCCCTAGTCTGCATCCAGATATTTTTATAAGATAAGGCTGGCTGATCTAAACCTATTGGAGAATTCAATAGTTCAAACTATATTTGATTTTCTTAGGCCAAAGGATTTGACAAATCCCTTCCATCCATAAGGTTATAAGATCCTACACCCCCACAATTCTGCATTTGGAGGATCTACAAAGGTATGAATATCTAAACTAGTTAAAACTAATTTATAAATCTGAGATCCTTGATTACTTATATATAAGTATCTGCATGGTTATCCAAATTGAGTTTCCAGCTAACAATCTTAACTAGACTCGTAGAGTAGCATGAGGTTTTGTATCAACAGTTTGTTGATGCCTGCACCTTGAGTGTCGCATTGCAATTCATGATCTTAGAAAAAAGAGCAAATTCCACTACATTGCAATTCATGATCTTAGGGAAAATGGGAAAATTATGCTACACATACTTAACGAGTATGTATAGCGATTCCAGATTTCATGTTAGAGAATAGAGTACAGAACAGGTGGACTCATATGGATGCAACGGTCTTCTTGGTACTCTTAACAAGAATTTTATATGATCACACAAATATCTCAATATAATTGATCATAGAGTTTTATTTTCCTAATTTGTTATAGAAAACTATAACAGAGGGAATGGAGATAGTTATCTCTGCTCATACGTGATGTGAAAAAATGCAATTAAATTACTTACAATATACATGAAGAATGGTGAACATTCTCTTTAGCCAATTGAAAGAATTGCAACATATTTTAAAGCCATTTTGTAGTCAAATGGTTATAAAAAATACCCACAGTAAAACAAAACTGAACTGCCTATTTCCTCAATCCAATTTCAACGTGGTATCAAAGTTATTTATGTGAACATGATTCTTAGGAATTTACAACATACGGAGAAAGGTGTAGAAATCAGAGGAATTCAAATTAATTTTTAGATTTGGGAGTTTGTGCAGACAACCTCAGGTGTGAGGACAGATTGGATGGAGAAAGGAATAGCAATAAGTCTATCAAAAGAAATTCAAACTATTTTTTATATTAGGGAGTTTGTGCAGCTAGCCTCAGGTGTGAAGATAGATTGGATGGTGCCTCAAATTTATTGTGGTGAAAGGTGAGGGTTACATTTGTGCTAGAAGAGAATAATCTAAAGGATATTGTGACTCTGGTTATAGATCTATAGCAGTTGACAACTCATGATGAAAGGGAAGTGAAGGCTAAGTGGATGATTATGGATGATGCTATATTGGATCATTGGATCCATTTTATATCGAAGAAAAAGATGGTGAATGAGATGTTTGATGGCTTAGTTTTTCTACCCCAAATGGTTTATCCTTGGGAGATTAGGATTTTTTGATAAAACGCCAGGGATTAATTGAACTAGTTGTTGGAGATGTTGCTGGGCACTTGGCTAATTTCATGCCCACAGGCGTATTATTCAGTTCCTCCTGGGTAATGCTCACTAGGGACACTATCCACCAAAGTGAACAAGCATCCAGTAGGTTTCCCTACAAAGTATTCCTTGGAAAAAGAATCCCCGAGGGGTTAGTTCATGCATATATTTTTATATTTGGTAACACATAAGTTGTATATCACCAACCTGGAGGTTTGATCTCCTAGCTAACATTCTCTTTCAATCCGATTACAGGTATTTACCATTGAAAGAGTGCATTAGCTAGTTTCCACCATTTAAAGAGAAAGAGAACAGTTTAATCGAGCTTCAAAAGTGGCCAAGCCAGTTGAACGAACCTCCTCAGCATGCTTTAGACATAAAGAATTTTCTAGATATATTTAAGGCTGATACACGGAGATGGAAAATGAGCGTGACATACTATAAGAATGTGCTGAATCTGAATTTAGGATCTTCAAGTGTATGCAATGTTATGGATGTGAATGCAGGTTTTGGTGGCTTTGCAGCAGCACTTATTGCAGTTCTTGTTTGGATCATGAACGTTGTTCCTACTTATACAACAAATACTCTTGCTGTGATTTATGACAGATGCCTTATTGGAGTTTATAATGACTGGTAAGTTTATATTCCTTGAGAGTTTTGTTACGTGTTTTAACTATATTGCTATGATCTGCAGAATTCACGTACTTAAAATTCCTACAACACTGCATCTTTAATTTCTGGTTTTCCAATTGCCCTCCTGGGACGTTGAGTTCAATTTCAAATCAAGGTTCTAGTTAAGTTTGGTTGGCTCTTGGAACAACATCTCAAGTACCATAAGATGGGAATATTTGCTACCCATGGATTTCCTTGGTTTGTTTCATCTTTTGATGGGAGAGTGCAAGCAAGAACACATCTATACAATTTGAATAGTATGTACTTGCATTATGGTGAATTCTCTTTGGTTATCAAGGTGCTCCAAGAAATAGTGCATCTTCATATTTACATGATATTTAACTATTTTCTAGAGAGTTCAAGGGACTCTGGGCACAAGTTTAATAGGATGGTGATTATGGCAATATCATTGAATATTCTATGACTAGAAATGTGATTTGGCAAGTGTGAGGCATTCTCTTCATACCCTCGAACATATGATTTTATTCATGCAATTGGCATTGAATCTCTAATAAGAGGTCTGAGTATAGGTGGAAACAGGTCCCTTTCTTATCCTCCATTTGTCTTTTGGGTTTTCTTCAGCTTCCTGAACCTATCACTTTATATTGTTTATATTCATGAACCTTGGTCTAAAGAATGATATGTCTCCTCCTCTGTGATAGGAATTCTTCAATCATCATTTTTATTTCCATGTTAAAGTTTTTGTGTTACTTACTCATTGGTTTTGGATTTTATGCTTACAGATGTAGCCTTGTTGATTTGATGATTGAAATGGACAGAATTCTCCGGCCTGAAGGAATTGTTGTTGTCCGGGATAATCCTAAGGTCATTGATAGGGTTGCAAAGATTGCAAGTGCAATATGCGGGAGTACAGAAGTTTATGGCACTGACACTGAGGTATCTAATGTTCAGAAAAGTCGCATTTTGATATCCACTAACAGATGGCATGGGTTTAAAAATTGTTTAGTTTGAGTTTGTGAGCAGGATGCGAAATGGTTCAATTTGTTTTTGCATGGTTGTTTTTTTTTTTGGCAAAGATAGCACTTCAATTGCTTGCAAATTATGAATTTCTTATGGATTCCACAATCTCCCCTGTTTAGCTACTGTACCTTCAGCTAATACATAGTCATTTGGAAAAGATGTACCTTCAACTCCCGTATCTATTTTTTCACCAACATTATGGCTGCAATCACAGGAAAAATTGATCAACATAAAACATCTCCCCATGACTTTGAAAATGTGTGGAGTTGTTACAGCCAATTCACACTTCCGAGTGTTAGTTAAATTAAGGTGAATGAGACTAAATAATTCCTACCATTTGAACCAGAAGTTGTTAAGTTTTGTTATGGATAATTTTTAGTAACATCCATGACACACATATGCTGTTATTTTTTAACTTAATCTCCACTATGTTTAACTTATTGTTGGAGGCAATCATGAATGGAAAGAGAAGGAGGTACTGATGAGACTTGGTCACTAATTCCCAGTGTACTTAAACCAAATATGTATAGAAATGGATTTTTATATTTTGTATCCTGCCCACCTCATTGTGAATATGTCATGTATGACTTGGTCAACAATGATCACTCAACTAACTCTATAATTTTTATTTTCTGACCCTGAGAACCTTGGCCAAATATGATCACTCTCCACCAATTTTGTTCTTTCATAAATACCTAATACAATATAGAGTGTACATCATGCATAGTTACTACAATATTCTTTTATAACTCACAATATTTTGTTCACATTTGTAAGTATTTTGCATTGTTATTGACTGTACTAATATCAGTTAGTATCAAAACCTCATATTAACCACATTGGGAATTCTGCAATTCCAGCTTCCTTGGTGTCCCTTTTATTGAGAATTATCCTCAAAATCTCACCTCCGAGCTACTCTAGGAATCCATAGCACATGAATTGTTCTCTTCTCCTATTAGCAGGTCACTAGACATGCATGAAGCACCTTCCCACTTTAGCTTCTTTATCCATTTTTCCACGGTTTTCCATACATTCTCTACAATCACAGTACTCTTCACAACCTTGAATACCACATGTTGAATTGCCATGCTAGAGTGGGTTCCTATTTTGTCTATCATGTATTCTTGGCACAAATCTTATCATAGATCAGAACTGAAGTACTGCAATTTTCGCATTCAACTTGCAATATCAAGCACACTTGCAATTTTTTCGTGAATGTCTCCTCGACACAAATTCTTCCTGCAGTGCCACACTTCAAAACACCAAATCAATGTAGCTCATGTTTCAGTTTTGTGTCATGACTTTTAAACTTACGATTTCTCTCCTAGGGTCTATGATTGCCCAATTTTGTGCCTAAAAAGAATACCTTGCCATCTATGTCTCCCACTCTGCATGTTGTTTGTTGATTAATTTCTGAGTTAGAATTGTCCAATATCTTCAGATATTGTAATGGAAGCTAGCAAAAGGTATTCACAACAAACATATCAACTTTTCCAAGGAGTGTCACATGATTTTCTTTTCCAGTTGGTATGTATTGTCCAATTATTGTAAGAGACCCTATTTTTTGTCTTTGCTAGTGGGCTTCAGTACAACAACTTTGAGGAAAACATAACCTAATAGTCACTCTATGCTTGGAAGGTTTTACAGATGAAGGAAAATTACTTCCCCCCAAAGGAAGATGTCATTTTAATGAATGAAGCACCCACAAATTTTTATGTGTTAGTGTCTAGTGCTATGGTAGGTATCTTTCTGAATGTTACAGAGTCCAAAATTTCAGAGCTTTTAGATGGTTCACTTAATTTCTTTTGCTGAATGTGTCTTCAAATAGAGAATTGCAACAAAGAGTTGTAAATGTTGATGTGGTGCTAGAATAACATTGAAATTTTGTTTCATTTTACAGGACATACTAGCAGACAAAGACAAGGGTAAAACAGAGCAGGCAAGCTAATTTTTTTTTAAAGGAAAGTGATTATTCATGCTCTTAGTATCCTCTTGTTAGGAGATTCATTACATAATAAGAATGAATATTAGAATGTTTACATTTCATGTACAAATAAATTTGGAACATCCATTTGTTCCACTATATGTTTTAGTCACATTGGAAAATTTGAAGTACAGAAATGACATGTCTCATCACAAATGACTTGGTTGTTTTAGCCCAGGCATTATTATTGCATACATTACTTTGAAATCACAAAACTAATTCAGTTGGTTTCTTTACTATAAACTTGTCTCCTGCTACATTCCAGACTCTTGGGCAGTCCCAGCATTACAATTCATAATTATCATAATCAATGTTGCATTCAAAGATAAATGATAAGTCAAAGAGTGTGTCAATTTTATTACGAAGTAGATTTTATGCACATGTTTATTTTCATTAAGATTTATTGATTGAACCATCAAGTTCCAGTGATTTCTATAGGAGCCCTAGGCTGCATCCAGATATTTTTATGGGATAAGGCTGGCTGATCTAAACCTATTCGAGAATTCAATAGTTCAAACTATATTTGATTATCTTAGGCCAAAGGATTTGACAAATCCCGTCCATCCATAAGGTTACAATATCCTACACCCTCACAATTCTGCATTTGGAGGATCTACAGAGGTATGAATATCTAAACTAGTTAAAACTAATTTATAAATCTAAGATCCTTGATTGCTTATATATAATTATGTACATGGTTATCCAACTTGAGTTTCCAGCTAACAATCTTAACTAGACTCATAGAGTAGCATGAAATTTTGTATCAATAGTTTGTTGATGCCTACACCTTGAGTGTCTCATTGCAATTCATGATCTTAGAAAAAATGAGCAAAATATACTACATCGCAATTCATGATCTTAGGGAAAATGGGAAAATTCCGCTACACGTATTTAATGAGTATGTATAGAGAAGTGATTCTAGATTTCATGTTAGAGAATAGAGTACAGAACAGGTGGACTCATATGGATGCATCTGTCTTCTTGGTACTCTTAATAGGAATTTTATATGATCACACAAATATCTCAATATAATTGAGCATAGAGTTTTATTTTCCTAATTTATTATAGAAAACTATAACAAAGGGAATAGAGATACTTATCTCTGCTCATACGTATTGTGAAAAAATGCAATTAAATTACTTACAATATACATGAAGAATGGTGAACATTCTCTTTAGCCAATTGAAAGAATTGCAACATATTTTAAAACCAGTTTGTAGTCAAGAGGTTATAAAAAATACCCACAGTAAAACAAAACTGAACCGCCTATTTCCTCAATCCAATTTCAACATGGTATCAAAGTCATTTATGTGATTGTGACTATTAGGAATTTGCAACGTAGGGAGAAAGGTATAGAAATCAGAGGAATTCAAATTATTTTTTAGATTTGGGAGTTTGTGCAGACAACCTCAGGTGTGAGGAAAGACTGGATGGAAAAAGGAATAGCAATTAGTCTATCAAAAGAAATTCAAACTGTTTTTTAGATTAGGGAGTTTGTGCAACTAACCTCAGGTGTGAAGACAGATTGGATGGTGCCTCAAATTTATTGTGGTGAAAGGTGAGGGTAACATTTGTACTAGAAGAGAATAATCTCAAGGATATTGTGACTCTGGTTATAGATATATAGCAGTTGACAACTCATGACAAAAGGGAAGTGAAGGCTAAATGGATGATTATGGATGATGCTATATTGGACCATTGGATCCATTGTATAGCCAAGAAAAATATGGTGAATGAGATGTTTGATGGCTTAGTTTTTCTACCCCAAATGGTTTATCCCTGGGAGATTAGGATTTTTTGATAGGATGCTAGGGATTAATTGAACTAGTTGTTGGAGATGTTGCTGGACACTTGGCTAATTTCATGCCCACAAGCATATTATTAAGTTCCTCCTGGGTAAGGCTCACTAGGGACACTATCCACCAAAGTGGACAAGCATCCAGTAGGTTTCCCTACAAAGTATTCCTTGGAAAAAGAATCCCCGAGGGGTTAGTTCATTCGTATATTTTTATATTTGGTAACACATAAGTTTAGGTTTAAGGGTAGATGGCACAAATTCTATACCCGAATTCGCAAGGGGCTTTGATTGTGAATGCATCTGATATGGATTGATGATTCTTAGGAAAGAAACTCTAAAAACCATGTCAACTAGGGAAGTTGTGTAATTGCAAACAATATAAAGTGCAGAAAATATGGTAGCTTATTTGTATGATTAAAGAAGAGTCTTGGTTCTTTTCCCCATGTATTGTGTTATTGATAAGTTTGCAACCAGTTCATACGACCATGTCAACTAAGGAAGTCGTACAATTGCAAGCAGTATAAAGTGCAGTAAATATGGTAGCTTATTTGCATGATTAAAGAAGATTCTTGGATCTTGCCCCCCTGTACTATATTTTTTACAAGTTTGCAACATGTTCATATTGAAGTTCACATTTGCGGAACTACATTCTGTTAAGGATATTGTTCAAATACTATAAGATCTAAGTTATGCATTGTGTTCAAAATTTGCATCTATTGGATAGCTTTCTCCCAAGGATGGGTATTTGCTTGCTCCCATCAAATACTTTTGGATTTGAGGTAGATAAAGTGCTTATTTCTTATGATTCTAATGAGTTGTGGCACCTGTGGCAGTGTTCTTAGTAACTTGGAGGGAGGAAGGGGTTATGGTCATATCTTCCATGTTCTGTTGGACTTCAAAGGATCGAATAGTTTTGAGCTTGGACCTCACAAGAATGGGTATTTTTGAGTGGACAACTATTATTTGTTCATAATTCAAACATGTTACAATATTTTCTTGATTCTGCTAAGCAATCTAGTTTGAAAGAAGATTTTGATTTGGAGAAGA